>JAQBSW010002992.1:0-20000 GCA_029291075.1 Eudiplozoon nipponicum
TGTGAGTTAGCATTGAAGTCACATTGTCGTTGACTTTAGATTATGTTAGCTTCACTATTACAGGTTTACACATTCGTCTGGGAGATTGTACCGTCCTATTATCCAACATTCTTGACCAAAGTATATAGTGGTTAAAGGGCGTAATACCGGCTCCTACTGATGAGTCGCCAGTAAGCACGAAACGAATGTGCATGAGATTATACTTTCCGTTCATGCTGCCTTTGGTTTTATCCTTCTGGTCACAACTGAACTAATTTGTTACTAGGTTCGCAAAACCTAATACATACTAGTATTCATAGTGATTCTAAATCTTTAGACACGGAAATTTTAAATAAGTTGATTAAAAAAGAAAGAAAAAACCAAATTGACTCGATAGAGTTTCATATTCACTTAAAAGTAGCGTGTGTTTTGCGTTTAAATATGTAGTGTATGTCATGTTTCTAAACCGAAAATAAGTGGATTTTAACTACGCATCTGATTATAAAGAATTTTTTTAAATATTTATGGTAACAAAATAGACTTATATGCCAACAGATATTCACATAATGGGACTTATTTCAAGTTTTTAATAGGAAAGTCAAAATTAAATTGGTAACAAACCTGCACACAGTATCAAACTAGAGTAGAAAAGTAGAATTCTGAAATAAAAAACCCGTTAAATTATTTAAATAAATTTTGCGAGCTTGAAGTAAACACCAATCCCATTGTATTTAACCAGTCGTCGAACAACATATTAAAACTACCGCTTGTCGCAACGCGCTGACGCGTTTCGACCTTCCATGATCATCATCAGAGTACGACGGCAAACTGACTAGCGAAGATCAAACCGCATTGCATATATTTGGAAAGTAAAATTAGATATGCGGCTCTCACTTCTAGTAGTCTTGCATACATTGTACGTTACTGGAAATGTTGGCTGCACAAGTTCTATTCAGTCACGAACATTTTCTCTTTGTAGCTTTCGCCACACACACACACACACACACACACACATATATATATATATATATATATATATATATATATATATATAGACAATACAATTAAACAATAATTGACTACGCGGGTGGTGGCAACAATTCCTTAATTCAAGTTTGAAGTATACACCAATCCCATTCTATTTTACCAGTCGTAGAATAACATAACAAAACTACCGCCATTGTTCTTTTCCCAATATTTCGAAACCTCATTTCAAGCCTGAAGATGAGACTGGCAATTAGGTATCGAAATTTTGGGAAAAGAACAATAGAAAATCTTGTTCCAACGTCATTTTCAGACAATCAGCTGATGGAAAGCTCAAAAAAGAAGGGACAAGTAAGAACCCATCAATCGTAGCCAATTAGCAGAGCACGTGAAAATGATCAAAATTCAAGATTTTACCGACCTAAGAGTGCTATCAATTGTCCCACACAAAAAAAAATTTGTTCAAATCCAGAACAAGGAGGACAGCACTGCGCAAGAGGGTTTATCATTTAAAACTACCGGCAGTCGCACGCACTGACGCGTTTCGACCTTTCATGATCATCATCAGAGTACGATGGCAAACTGACTAGCGAGGATCAAATCGCATTGCATATATAAGCAAATTTGCTTATGCGGCTCTCACCTCTATTAGTCTTGCGTAATTGTATGCGACCGTAAATGTAGTCTGCACAATTTCTGAACTGTTAAGTTGCAAGATAACTGAAGAAAAGGTTACTGCAATAATTCGGTGGCTTTTGACATCCAGGAAGAAACTAAGAAAGCAGAAAATACTAGAATATACTTTGGCTAGATGTAATACGTTAGTTGGAGAATTATTTCCTTAAAAAGTGATTATTGAAAGGAATTAAATGATAAGTTTGAATGAGTACTGTAAATATACCAAAGAGGTAATATAATTTGTAGCATGTATTTCAACAATGACGTGGATATGAATGAAGGTCGCCTGAAAACTAAGAAGTCTTTTACTGGATGATTTGTGCACGAATTGAGATAATTTGTTAAATATATATATATAGTAAGCTAAAGTATCAATGAACTCTCATAAAATGAAAGAGTTCATGAACATTTTAGCAAACTTTGTCATAGATTTAGTCATTTATTCATTTTCTATTAAAATTGAAACAATTGTGGTAATATTTTTGTCAAGCAAACGAGACTGACGGTCGTATTCCTATATTGTTCGACTGGTTAAGTACAATTAGATTCGTGATTACTTCAAGCTCGCCAACGTGATTTAAAGAATTGTTATTACCACCCACGCAGCCAATTATTGTTTAAATTTCTACTCTATTACATAGAATTCTAGAAGTAACAATAAAAAATGAAGCAGAATCCGAACATTTTGTGAAACATTTGCAATAAATCAAATATCTAGTTGTGCAATTTTTCAAAATTCAAATGTACAATCCAAGATCGAATAATTTGGAAAAAATTGAAAGGATTTAGCTTTTTAACAAGGAAATCTTTCATTTATCTGCAATAAAAATTACTTTTATACTATTTTATTAGACATATGGATACCTAAATTACAAGGTCCGCGTTCTTGGATGAATGGATCTCTTTTATTTGAAATGTCTAAATGAAGAGAATGATTTTGAAATGAATACGTAATAAAGTCAAGATTATTTCCCAAAGCATTACTTCATTTCCTCAGAGTTGATAGAAATGATATATATATATACACACTTCGTAGCGGAGAATTTCTCGTACGCAATTATGGATTATGTACTCCGTACCTTGTGCCAAATTAGCTAAAATTTGACCAGAAGTGTTTGTGAATGTTAGCATAAACAAGTAGTTTAATAGCATGTACACAAACGTTTCGCCAATAAGAGTTGGCACTACACCAAAAACCGATTGTGTATTGTTCAATAAATGGTGTCCTATTAGAGCTAACCTATTACTACGTACACAATAGCTGATACATATTTGATCTAAAAAATACTGGAAAGCTTTTTCTCTGTACAATTTTCTTGTGCTAACTTACATGATAATAAAGAATAAAGTTAGATGTGTTCCGATATTTCGATTCATTATGTGAGTGATCTTCTTGGGTAGAGTGCTCTTTGTATTCTCTGAACACAAAATTCACAAACATTAACCGAGGATATGAAAAAAATGTGGTAGAGTGAATCGAATTATCACAAAACGTGTAAACTGAGGTGTAGTTATCAATTGATTTAACAAAAATATTTTTTTACATACAAGGAAATAAATAAATAAATAAACTATGAAAATCGCCTCCGACGCCCATTTAAAACATAGATTTTGTGGTTGTTACTTAAAATATCAAGTAGAATGGTAAAATTGTGCTATTTATGTTTACCACACATTACAGCCAATGAAGATGTAATCAATGATGAAAATCGCCAGCCGCGAATGGACATTGATTCGCTTCCTGCATTTAACGGACTTCCGGTAAAATATTAATTGTTTATTTAGTTTTAAGTTTTTGCAAAAGGCATTATTTAAATTGTTTTATAAGTAAAGCAGAGAATACTCATTCAATTTATTCAATAATATAATTGATTTAAATTATAATTTGTAATATGTGCAAGGCATTATAAGCCTTCATCAGGGTTTTTTGTAAATGGGGTTCACATTTGCTTAAATCTGCCATTATGGGCACAGTAGTGTGTGTGTGTGTGTGTGTGATTAGAGGCCTGAAGATGATTCGGGAAATTCTATATCTAAACGTTGCCAGGCAACAAAGATGAGACCGTATCTTATTTCCGGTGGTTAGTATGAACGATGTTGAAGCCTGCGGAGAAAAGAGAAAAATCCGTACCCAGCCAAAAAGAAGACAAACTCGATTTGAACTTGGAAATGAAGACAAATCGGATATTTGCAAAACTGGTAGTACAAATTGCGGAGATTCAACAATAAAGCTCGCACTGCGCAAAAATTTAAGAAATAAATTTTGCACATTTGTTTATGAATTATTTTGGATACTCCTATCGAAGGCCAAACAATTTTTTCGACAGTAGCTACCAAAATTGACGTAAAATTTTCAAAAAGCGATGAATTAATATAAATATAATTTTGGGAGGCTAATGCCGTTACATTCTCTTTATTCAGTAAACAGAAGGATTCGGTATATTACAGTTAAAATATTTTATTTAACAATAATTGATTGCGCGGGTGGTGGTAACAATGCTTTAAATCAAGTTTGCTAACTTGAAGTAAACACCAAACCCATCGTATTTAACCAGTCTTCGAACAACGTAACAATACTACCGCCAGCCGCAACGCACTGACGCGTTTCGACCTTCCATGATCATCATCAGAGTACGGCGGCAAACTGACTATCGAGGATCAAACCGCATTGAATATATATGGAAATCAAATTATGATATGCGGATTTTATTGTTTACATAAATTTGCAGTATTTGAGAAAACATCGTAATATTAGCGTACCAATTACTATTACACTTCTTGACAACACAAAAGTTGGGAAGTTATGAATATAGTGGAATAATCATAATGAAACAATAGAGAGAAATAGTAATTGTTTCCACTTTTCTTCGGCTAATTATTGTTAATTTTGCAAACATAAATATATATCCAAATCCAAAACTTTGTATTTTTATTGATTTCTTTATTTAAACCGCAAATAGTATTCATTCTTTATTTTGCTACTTGCATTCATACAATCCAGAGATCAGAGCCTAAACAATTTATTCTGAAGAAAAAGGCATTTGCTTATGGTATTCGTGTGAGACCACAAAGCTTTCTTGCTTTAACCATCCGCACACTTTAATAAAGTTTCTATTGGTGTTTCAGTTGAGAAGTACGGTAAGCTTGTATATGTGTGTGAGAGAGAGACAGCGCTTTTGTTTATAAAATAGAAGTTAATATGACACATTCATATAATTAATTTGTAGTGTTTTCATGAGAAAACTTTTTCATATTTGTGCCTGGGTCTTATATCTTATTTGGTTGATTGCATTGCTTTGCTGAATATGTGAATTTTGCAGCTAATTTGACACTTCACGTGTAAAGATGAAATTTGTTGATGATACGTTTAATTTCATAAATTAAGATGTAGATACAAATGACATTTTTAAATATTTTAAAGGCGCGGATCATCATATTCAGTTTACCTGCAAAAACGGAAACCTTAAAATTATCACACAGTGTTTCATTGACGCATTATTATTGTAACAGTAATGTAGTAGTCTAAAAATGATGCATTGTACAGTTCACCTATTTCCCCAGCGCTGTCCCAATTTCATGAAACCAGTTTATCCTAGAGAATAAGTCTAATTTGTTATGAATTATTTCAGCGCCAATAATTTGCTGCATTCCCTCTATTTTTATTGAAAAACAAGTTTTCCAAAATGTTTTCTGAAGCAAACATAACATATGAATAACGAAAAATAGTATTGCTGGCATACCATATAAAATCACTAAATATCCGCAATATTTAATCGAAGAATTATAATAGCCCTTTGTTGCCTAGTACAGAACTAGTGTATTTATACAACAAAAAGCCTACTAAATATAAATGTAAATTATAAACTTCCTTTAATCGAACGGTCAAACATTGCTTATTGATACAAATATCGTAACTGATCAGTGCACTATGTGGTCTGGACTAGTTGATTTCCAAAGTAGCAAATCTAAGAGCATTTTAGATTAAACACATGTAGCAAATATAAAAACGTTGCGTAACACATCGTTGAAAATTCCCACGTATGTTCTCCAGACGTAGCAATTAACATAATTACTAAATAAAAAATCAGAAGAGAGTTAGCCCCACACGAAGCTTTATGGATAAAAAAATTGTAGCCAGATTTATGCAAGCAGAAGAAGCATGTTCATGCATTGAGCTTGAACTGGAGTTGATGCACGCAATAGATTGGTTGGTTCCTTATTTCACACCCTTTCCATGTTTACATTTTTCTATATTGTTTGGCCTTTCCATTTATATATATAAAGAGATGTTCATATGCATTTAATTTATGAGAATATCAAAAAGAAACGGTTCATTTATCTGATAAAATTTCTTTTTCTTTTTGCACATGGAAATAGTAATATATAGATAATTAAATGATATAACATTAGTATGTATATTATATCATTTGTTTGTTATATAGATTCGTTTGTAAGTTGTGTAATCATATATCAAAACTCCTTTTTAAAAAAACATTTTTTTTGATTTCTGAGTAAATGTGAACTGCTAGTAAAAAATGCCTAAATGTCATTTATCACAGTCCAGTTCTATATTGCATGATTCAAAAATTTTAGAATCATTTTATTGTGGTCTAATTTTGGCTTGTTATATTTGTTATATTTAATGTCGTTTTACGACAAAATAAAATAAACTTTTATTTGCAATTCCACTGAATAAAATCCGCAGAGAACTAAATCACTAAACTCCTGTGGTTTAACGAAATATATCCCAAAAAATATATATAGAATAAAATGTAATTTTTTAAATTAAAATTCACGCAATTCATCTACCATGCGTGGGGAATTGAGCTAAGATTTCTCGACCACATACATGCATGTTAATATGTGGAAAAGAAAACATTTTTAAACCACGCTTACTATCGCAGGCACTTCCAAAGCCATCCATTTGACGAGTTGAAAGTTCCTTAATTAAAACATTTGGAATAATGGAATAAAAATAAGATGACCTTCACCTCGGGAATTGATTTTAAATTGAAGATTTCGTTAAGCAGGAATTTATATTGGATATCGATCTATAAAACACATTCGTTTTTAATCCGTCAATGTTTATTTATAAATGAGCAGAGTGTATTTAAAACCACTGTCGAGAAGTGTAAAAGATTATCGACTGATATTTTTAAGTCATTCTTTATTTTTAGTTGTAATTTTAATCTTTAAAATTACAAACATCTCACAGTCAATTGCTAGTTGTTGAATTCTGAGCCTTTCACATTCGTTTAACAAACAACTTCGCAAATTCAAATATAAATTCACTTATCGTTTAATACGTCGGTAGAATCAATTTATGTTTTATTTGAATTTACATTAACCATTCACAAGTTTGGAGCATGCTCTCCGTTAAATTTTAAGCTTAGTTAATATAATATTTTCGGATCTTCTACAAATTTCTTCATAAAAAGAATGTTTTTAATTTTCTATTATATTTAGCCTCAATATTTGAACAATATTACACTTGCAGTAATTAAAATTATTCTCTTTTAGTTCTAATTTAGTGTATACCGCCATCCATTTTATTAGGTACCATATAAAAAAAGTTTAGCTTTATATAAAATGTTAAAAAACAGGGACGAAAAGTCATTTATGTCCATGTTATAAATACAAGTTTAATCAACGTATCTGCTTAATTATCCGAATTTCTCTTAATCAAGTTTGCGTACTTGATATAAAGACCTGACTCATTTTGTAGATACTTTTGCCAGTATAAACTAGGTATTGTATAGTGTAGAAAAGGCAATTCATCCAGTAGACCGGTTTCGTCCATATTGGGAACTCATCACGTACTGTCCAGAATTTGCCGCGGACAGGACTTGAACCTGGGCACGTCTACTTCGGAATCTGGTGCTCTAAGCAATGAGCCACCCCGCGGCAGGTTCGAGCTCTGAACAGTGAACATGTTCTTGCGCATGTGATTCGCTGTCGTCGAACTTTGGCTTTCACCCATTGATGATAACCTTTTTATGGTACCACTAATTACTATGATAAGCAACCCCATAGCTGTACCAACTCACCCATTCCGTCCGTACATTAACATGCTCTAGATACTTGGATCAACTTGTTGGTTCCAAAATGAACCGTGTTGAATCATGTTTAGCAATAAGACTGGATATTCGACAGCTATGAAGTCTGTTAAATTAACCTACACAGGCATTATAACTATGGCAACCAAAATAATATTAATAGGTTCTGGCAAATTGGGAACCCTCCATTTTACCCGCATACAGTTACATTTGGACTACCGTCCAAAACAACAACCATATGTGCATAGTTAAAAGAAACACTTATACTTATAATAAAAACAATATTTAAGTGTGTAAGACATTGATTTTTTTAAATTATTCTGTGAAATCGCGTGATTTTCTGCATTAAATCATCCGCATACTTTCTAATGTTCTAAAGTATAATATAGAGCCACTTGAATACGTTCAGGAATTAAAGCCTGTTCATGACTTATATATTTTTCCTATGTGTGTATTTATGCGTGTGGAAACCTTATGTATTGGAGATAAATGGAGCATTTTATACGATGTACTGCATTTTATTTCCAGTGCGAGTGCCCGCATTGATATTCAGACTTCACGTGTCGTTACATTAGCAGGCAATTCATTTGTAGATCAGCCCTATTACGCACTTGTTTGCTTTTGTCTTGTGACTGCCTACCCTACCTTTCATTCGTTCCAGCATTTATTTTCTAAATTTGATCTATGCAGCTTCCGTAAGACTGCATTCTGTTCAGCATCTGACAAATATGGTTCTGCAAATGATAATTAATGTCTACAAATTCATCTCTGCACACGCACCGAAAAAAGTTAACGCCCTCTTTGAGGTATTTCTTATTTAAATGCCAGAATCGGCATATATATTTTCTGTATAATGAGTTGGCTTTGAAGTCACACTGTCGAAGACTTTATATGAAGTTAGCTTCACTACTGCAGGTTTACAAATTCATATAAAAAAATAGTACTGTTCTAATTTTCTAAATCCTCACCTAAATATATGGTGGGTATAGGTCGTAATACCGGCTCCTACTGATGAGTCGCCAGAAGACACCAAAACGAATGCACACGGGATTATACTTTAGGTACATGCTGTCTTGGGTTTATCCCTCTGATAATATTTGAACTAATTTGTTACTAGATTCGGCACACCTAATACACAATTGAATATTTATATTAGTTCTGTGCCACAAACAGTCTGTAACTGTTGTATATTTAATTTAATGATGTCATGATTACCGCGAGTTTTGATAGCTGATATTGATCAATGCCTGATGGTACGGATTTGCTGGAGTAACCGGTATTCACAAATAGTTGCAAATCTCAATATGTTGGCGAACTTTAGCATAGATTGAAATCAATTGTGTTGATACCATGTATCTTTTTGGTACCATCATGTTGGTATCGGGATCTGATACAATAGCCATAATTCTGGTAGCTTATACAGACTACGTATATATACTATTTATAGTGAGTTGGCTTTGAAGTCCCACTCTCGAAGACGTTAAATGAAGTTAGTCCCACTAATGCAGGTGTACACATTCGTATGGGAGACTGTATCGTCCTATTGCTAAAATTACTCACCTAAATATATAGGTGGTAATGGGCGTAATACCGGCTCCTACAGATGAGTCAACAGTAAGCACGAAACGAATATGCACGAGATAATAGTTCCAGTTCATGCCGTCTTTGGCTTATCCTTCATGTCATATATAAATTATTTTTACTAGGTGCACAAAACCTAGTACACAATTAAATGTTATGAATCTGTCTGCATTTGAATTCTGATACTTTTTGCCATTAGAATAAATTTGATCAGTAAGGGCTTGCGTATTTAATTGTTTTAGCACCTAAACAAATTGTTTCGTGGCCGATCATAATTCTTCTTAAAATAATTTCATTACAGGATTTAAGCCTGGTTTTAATCGTGATTCGTTTAAGATTTTGTGATAAATTTGATGCTGAGTTTATGAAACTTATTGTCGTTTTTCGTAAGATCAGAAACTCAAAATCAATTTCTGCAAATGATGAAGCATCACGACCTAGATACACTTTTTCGTTTAAGATATAAGTGATGATTTATAAATTACTACCATCATTTTGTTTCTATTAATCTTTGACCAGTTAAATTCAATATAATGTAAGTAAAATATTTACACATTAAGTTTTGACTCTTTCAGCTTGATATAATGTGCCTCATTTATTGTCAACGTATATCCAGCATTGCATTTTTAAGTACTGCAATGTGGCTCAGTAGTTAGAGCAACAGATTTCAAAGCAGACGTGCCCAGGTTCGAGCCCTATCCGCGGCAAATCCTGGACAGTACGTAATGAGTTCTAAATAAGGACGAAACCGGTCTAAAAGACGAATTTAAGTATGTATTAGGTGTTGCGAACCTAGTAACAGATTAGTTCAGTTGTGACCAGAAGGATAAACCAAAGGCAGAATGTTCGGAAAGTATAATCCCATGCACATTCGTTTCGTGCTTACTGGCAACTCATCTGTTGGAAACGGTATTATCTATATATATATATATATATATATATATATATGTTTTAAATGCAGATTTGCCAAGTCCCTCTTAGAAGCATTTTTAGTTCTACATTTATCGAACTATATTTTAGTCTATCAATATAATTTACTCATGGTCGTTTTATCAAGTTAAGAACAGAGCTCATTAAAGTTCATCGATTAACAAGTTCATCGTTTTATTTGCACACGAAGTCAGTCAAGCATACTCTTTTATTAGGGCAGTGCGCTGACATTAAAGATGTAACTGTTACTTCATAAAATTTGATTTAAATAAATGATTTTTGCTCATTTATTAATTTCATTACTATATATTCAAAACTTCAAAGCTCGAGGGAAAACTCGACAATCGTTCATCTACTGATGCCTTGCACCAATTGAATAGAAGCTATATCAGCCAAAATCGCTCTATTCTTCATCCTGTGGAGAATCGAAGCTTCTGGATTTGGAAAAGAAGCCGCAGTTTTCATCCAGTTATTAGACAGCGTGAAAGACGAAGAGCTCTTTCAGCCTCATCAAGTCCTCTGCGTATTTTAGCCAGTGTGATTCGGTCGGAGTCAAATCTGCGGACTGAATATGGCGGTCAAATATTGACTCCAAACCCGCCTGGAACTAGAACTCATTTTTCACCAGATTTAGATTTTTATTCTGATATTAGAGGAAATTGTTTAGACGATTTTCGAGTTTGTCAGGCACAAACAAATATTTCTTATCATTCAACTCAAAAAGATTGTATGTTCAATCTAGGTATTGACACAAAGGAAATATCCGACCAAAAACCAAGTTTCAGTAGCAATATCGATGAACCTCGCCATTGCAGGATTTTACGCAAAAAACAAGAAACATTCACTGATAACGAAAGAGCTGAAATTAATTGTAAACTTATTGACCGACCTTTAGTCGTTATTCCGCCAATAGAAATTACTAAATCACAGCCAAATGTCTGCCAAGTGTACAACGCAGCCAAGGAAGATGCAAATAGTTCCGAGATACAGGTGAATTTTAAATGCTTCAAAAAAGAACTTAATTCCACCCAGTCACATGGTGAACCAGCAGATGTATCATCAACTACGTCCAACACGACAGAATGTCGCCAGCAGCCCAGCTATAAATCCTACAAATTTTTACAGGTATGTTATCTGATATTCTACCATGCCCTGTAGATATTAATGGCTAAATGAGTGTGTCAAGTATTAATCCTTAATTATAGACGATACTTTGCTGATAATGCTATAAAAATGCAATTTTTAACTTTTCAGTAATTAGAGATTGATATGTGTCAGCATTGTTTGTAGATCATCCAAGAAATCTACGCATACGTCAATATAGAACCGACAATATGTCATCTATTGACGTAACATTGAGCTGTTTTTTGGCATGATTTTGTTTATATATGTTGGAAGTACAATATTAACATTTCATAAGTCAACTTATTCAATTCATCAAGTAGACAGATTTCGTGGTTATTGGGAACTCGTAAAGAACACACCAAAATTTACCGCAACCAAGGCTAAAACAGTGTCACATTTTTTTCAAAGTCTTGAACTCATCATTTTTACCATCAATTGCGTAGTCTACACACAATTTTTAATCATATACTAACCTGTGTTTTTGCTAGTCTTCCACTTCGCCCTAAGGTTCTAACTGGCTACTTTCGATCTGTCATTATAGAACAGAACAAATTGCACCTAAGGAAGTGATAATGGCTTGATGTTTATTGAGGAAATTTTGTCTCCTCATGTTGTCATTACGAAATTAACAAAATAAATTCATGAAGTGGGCCAGTTTCTGCATTATTTAGATTTCATCATACGCTTGCCATAATTTTCCATGTCTCGGGCTCAAACTAAAAATAATTTGTCTTTTTTTTGCCCTCATCCATCACGATATATATATATATATATATATATATATATATATATATATATATAAGCATGAATTATGATAGAAATAACAAACAGAAAAATAAAATTGGGAGATTGTGAAAGAGGAAAACATTCAATGAAATAGAAATTTGCTAGCTTATTTCTTATTTCGCGTCCGTTAAACATCTTAAATGTCGTTACTGGTGAGCAAACATGTGAGGTATTAATTATGTATTGATCAAAGACTGAAGGTTATAAACAAAAATGTTTGGTGTCACCCTATTTCACATTCTATCTCCGTTTTTATTTTCTGTTAATTTAATATATATATATATATATATATATATATATATATATATATATATATATATATATATATATATATATATATATATATATATAGTGTATATATATATATATATATATCAGCAGAAACCATTATGCAAGTATGTATTAGGTGTTGCCAACCTAGTAACAAATTAGTTCAGTTGTGACCAGAAGGATAAACCAAAGACAGCATGAACGGAAAGTATAATCTCATGCACATTCGTTTCGTGCTTACTGGCGACTCATCAGTAGGAGCCGGTATTACGCCCTTTAACCACTATATATTTGGGTTAGAATGTTGGATAATAGGACGGTAAAATCTCCTAGATGAATGTGTAAACCTGCAATAGTGAAGCTAACATCATATAGTCTAAGACAATGCGACTTCAATGCTAACTCACTCTATATAATATATATACAGAGTCTGTAAAGGATACTAAACCTATGAATATTGTGTTAGTAACCAATACCAATATTGTAGTACCGAAAAGGTACATGGTACTAACACTATGGTTTCAAGTCGGTACATAGTACTAACATGATGGATATCAATGTATGCTATAGTTCACCGAAATTGAGAATTACAACTATTTCCGAACACCTGTTACTCCAGTAAATCCATACACTCTGACCTTGATCGATATCAGTTATCACATTTCGCGGTAAGCATGACATCATTGAATTCAATATATTACAGTTAAATACTGTATGTTGCGGAGAAATAATATATATGCAAGTATGTAATAGATTTTGCGAATCTAGTTACAAATTAGTTCAATTGTGACCAGAAGGCTACACCAAAGACAGCATGAACAGAAAGTATAATCCCATGCACTTGTGCATAGATTAAAGGTACCTTAATAAGTCCCTGCACAAACGCAACATTTAAATAGTCGTATTAAGAAATGTTTTGTTGATTTTTAATTTTTTTTTTAATTTGTTCATACCTCTGCGAATTCGCCAAATACAACACTATAGATTTCATGGAATTGCTTATAAGCTAAAATAGACGCCAGTATTTTCTGATACTTTTACCTGTCAAGCCGAATCAATATTTAAAACTTTCCACAAAGCGGTTGCTTCATTAAAACATTTCTGAAGAGAGCATCCGCCTTGTCAGTCGAGTTAGAGTTTTAATTTCGTCACCAGGAGTGTCTGAGTTTTGAACAAACGCAAGACTGTCCGTTAGCTCATTGGTTTAACCAATCAGCTTACAAGGCCATAGGAATTATTGATTGAAGCAAACACCAATCCCATTGTTTTTAACTATTCGTCGAACAACATAGCAAAACTACCATAGGAATTGGTGTGAAATTCAAAAGGACGTTTTACTTTACTTACATTTTTGACCAGATTTATCATCGTTACCAAGTTTATCATATTTGAAAGTTTACAAATTATTTGTCCTATTTATTGCACTAACTGTAAAATTTAGTAAAATTACTGATGTTTACATGTGCATGTCATTTGATTCAATTAACTTGACAGCACCTGATACCAACAGCAATAGCTGATAATAATTAAATATGAATGATTGCGTTTACATAAATTCCAAAAATTTCCTGATGCTCGTACAATTTGCATCACTGGGCCTTAATTTAAAATTATCATAATAGTAGTAGAAATAATAAGCGATTTACTTTATGATTGATAATGAATTATTGTTAAAATCAATGTTGCGTTCATTATATAAACACCAATCCCATAATGTATATATGTAAATGTGTCAGTATAAACTAAACTTTGCATAATGTACAAAAGGCAATTTATCCAATAGACCGGTTTCGTCCTTATGTAGATCTCAACAAGTAATGTTTAAAGTAATATCAATAGCAAATTTTGGAAATTACCTGAGGAGTTACAAATGAGGACGAATCTGGTCTATTGGATAAACTGCGTTTTCTGCATTATTATGAACTAGTTTAAAAATATATTTTTTTAATATGTTGAGGAAATGTCCTAATTGCCGCAAAAATATTATACACTCTGCCGATCATTGCCAGAAAACAGGGCTTATATTGATTTAACAGGCGGTTAGAATATTTGATTATCTTAATTTCAGATAATGATTGCGTAAGTACTCATTAGTCGGCTGGTTCACATTGCATAATTCAAGATAGTTTTAAAGTTGCATGGCTTAAAATTTTATATGAAATAGACTTTACTCTTTCTTTAGTGCGTATACCTAAAAATGAAACTCATAATTTGTCCAAATTTAATTGGATATTAGAGCGTGTAGAGGAGTCGCTAGTTTGCAAGAAACAAATCGGTGCATAAAATTGTAGCTTTTTTATTATGATGACATTGGCCTACCCTTCTGGTCAAATTTCAACTACTTTGCTACTAGGTACACAGAGCATACCGCAGTGTGCCGTAGTGGATTGTGTTAAGAAATCCGAAGCAAATTTGCTTCGTTTCGAGTGCCAAAAGCGGCATAATTCTGGATAGTACTTAACGAGTTCCGAATAATGTCAGAAAATGGTTTACCTTATATTAAATGCCTAGTTTAGCTGCAATAAGTGTGCGTGTCAAAGCGAATTCTTTTTTAGTGCTTAAATCAGCCTTTGCCTTATTATATTCGTCCAATTTTTAAACAGGAATTAGTAGTTTTCCTATTCACAGTACACTATCCATGTGCAAAAATAAAAAGGATTTTTCTCAGATGCAAGTACCGTTTCTTTCTCATTTTCTACTCATTTAACTACAAATGAACGTCTTTTTATGTATACATTTAAAGGAAAAACAAGATAGAAACATATAAACATGGAAAGAGTGTGAAATAAGAGAAAAACAATCAATTGCGTGCGTAAACTACAGTTCAAGCTGAATGCCTGAACATGATTCTCCTGCTTGCATAAATCCCGCTGCAATTTGTTTATTCATAAAGCATTGTATGTGGCTAACTCATTTTTGATATTGCATTTAGTAATTATCCAGACGTAGCACTTAAGATAGTTACTAAATATCCAAACAGAAGTGAATTACCCACATACAAAGCCTCATGGATAAACAGATTGAAGACGGATTTATTCAAGCAGAAAAAGCATGTTCAGGAATTGAGATTCAACTGAAGGTGACGCACGCACTCTCCATGCTTACATTTTTTTATCTTGTTTTGTCTTTCAATTTATATATAAAGAGATGCTCAGTTTTATATACTCGACAAGAAAATGAGAAAGAAACAGTTCTTTTATCCGATGAAATTTATTTTTACTTTTGTACATGGACAGGGTACTATGAATTTTAATAAAGCTCGCATTCCGAAAGAGTTTTTCTATTATTGAAAGGCAGCCGCGAAGCGTTGCCCTTTCTTATTGAAATGTCAAAAATGTGCAAGAATGGAAAGGCTATGTGAACAAATTCGTTACGGTAGATTAAAAAACATTATTGCTGAATTGTTTTTAATTGAATAAATGTACCCTCGTTTTCACAATTTCTGAAGTAAATTTTTTAATCATTGATGCAGTTTTGTCATTGCTGCTCAATTTTGAGTAAATGACTAATGTTATCGACATAACGTTTATATTTGGAACTCTTGATAATGTCTTCCATTATTGACGTGTTTTGAAGACTGCCTAAATATATCTCCACAATCAATGATGATAGAGTGCCCTCCACTTCACACCATCCGCCTGTTCATGACCGGTTTCATCCAAACAGTGTTTTAAAACTTTCGTGCATAATAAATTAGGTTTGAATAGAATATGACCAGAAAACGGAGATGAAGATAAACTTTAATCCACTATCAAAACTATAAGAAGAATTATTTCGTAGAACCAATGATTTATAAACAAGGAAGTCACTCAAAAGAAAACCTCATATTTATGATTTATACTATGACTTCTTATTACAAATTCAAATAAATCAACAATGAAACAATACTTCATATTTGTACACTAATAAATTGGCCAGTGTACGATAGGGAGAATTGATCTTTGATAATATTTATTTCATAGGAAAATGTTTGTACATTTTTTCTTAGTCTAGTACTTGTAGATGTATATGAAAACACGGTCAAGGTTATAGTAAAACCGCAATATTAAATAGGCTGACACCAATTAGTAATGAAACGGCCTCTGCTAAGTTCAATTAAACTTTTTCTTCTCCATGCTTCTTACGTCTCAATTGCAGGCATTTGTATAACGCTTAATATCATCTCCAACTTTTGAATTTAGTCTGATTTGTCCATTATCAAAACGCCGCGTTTCGACCTTTCATGATCATTATCAGACTACGACGGCAAACTGACTAGTGAGGAACAAAGCGTATTGCATATATAAGTAAAGAAAAATTAGATATGTGACTTTCACCTCTATTAGTCTCGTATAAATTGTTTTTGACAGTGAAATGTCGGCTGCACAATATCCAGTCAAGATCATTGTATGCGAGACTACTAGAGATGAAAGTGGCATATCTAATATTTCCTTTCCATATATATACAATGCGGTTTGATTCAATGCCGCGTTTTGCGTACGCGGGTATTAGTTGTACACGGGCAATTACACACTTTCCGATTTTGTTTTGTCTTTGATCGGGTTGAATTCTTCTTTTTTCAACTGAAAATGTGGTTCTATCACATCTTTGTTTACTGGCGACGTTTCGGTGCCTACTTTCCAGCACCATCCTCAGGCAACACAACACTGATCACAATAGCAGATTTAAGCAAATGTGGTAACCTCGTTCCAAAACCATTCTATTTATATATAATTGACTCAACACTATTTTTAATCATAGAATTTGTCTCAGTAACTAAACTCAATATATAACTATTTATAATTAGCAGACCAATCATTACCTCACCTATCTCAAATTCCCGGTATACGTAATCTCATCTCGTATGCAGAATATTGTAAGGGAGAGAGACAGTATCGAACCTTTTGTTATTTGTTATAACTGTATTGCTACTATGCCACGGTAATCAAAATTCAAAATGATAAAAAACTAAAACCTTGAATGTCATATATTGTATTTTATTTAAAGCCGGGACTCTAATTATACAATGGTGTATGAGGTATTGCGCACATAGCAACAAATTAGTTCAAATATGGAGCAGCAACTTTCGTAGATGGATGGAGAGTGAACGTCATAGAGACGCTTAGGTGAAAGTTAAAGAGAAGAGAATGGTAGCTATGGACAACAAACGTTTTCAAAAAAAAAACTAATCGTAAGCACAATGTGAAGTTAATCAACTCATAGAAATAATTGCATAAGACTATTTGCTCATATGGCTAAAATAATTCATTATATCTATATACATATATATCTAAATATAATATCGTAACACCTTTATATATATATATATATATATATATTTAGAGGAAGGACCATTGTTAATTGTTAAACATGAATATTTTCTATTCTTACTATATATTTATTACGTTAGTCACACCTTATATCAATATATAAAATACATGTCAATATGTATAAAAACATATATATGGATATAAGCAACAGTATGAGTCCAACCTCCCTAATCATATATATATATATATATATATATATATATATATATATATATATATATATATATATATATGTACATTAGTAATAAATATTTATTAGGTTATGCACACCTTATATTAATATATAAAATACATATCAATATGTATAAAAACATATATATATATATATATATAAGCAACAGTGTGGCTCCAATATCTATAATCCTATATATATATATATATATATATATATATATATATATATATATATATATATACATATATATATATGCTTTCTCTCTGCTCTTCTATGCATTTCGATATTTCTAATAAGTATTTTTCTCTTTTCTTTGCTGTTTTTTTTGACCAATTAATCAAATTGTATATTTATTAAAATTCCACCTTATATAAATATATAAAATACATATAAATATAGCCTTAAAACATATATATAAATATAGCTTAACTGTGTAGATAGATATTTTATATATATAATTATATATATTTATATATGTATATATATTTTTTTTATTTTATTTATTTATTATTATTTTTTTTTTTTTAAACCTTCTTAAATAAATATTTAATTTTAATGGTAATGTATAAAATGATTAATGCCCGTTTATACATATATATATAATAAACCTATTTATCTACCGATAGGCCTATCTATATATCCGTCTATCTATCACATTTTGAATTTCTCTTAAATGGATACATTATAGCTGTTAATAATGAATATCTTCTCTAGGGCTAACGTATTATTCATTTATTAATATATTCCTACTTTACATAAATATATAAAATATAAGCAACAGTCTCTTATCTAATGTCCTATCTACTAACCCTTGCTAAATCTGTAGACCCTCTTCTGGAACATTATTATTGAGAAAGATATGTATATAGGAATTGGTATTGGTACAGTTCATTCGCAATCAGTTCTCTGTAATCGAGGTTTTTTACTTAGGTTCCCACTTAATTCAGGTTCCGCAGCCTCCCGTTTTCTGACCGTAGAAAATGCTTCATTAAATATTCGGCCCAATGATTTTTCTACCGATGTTACATTCATTACACCTTTTCCTGATTTTATTTCAATTGACTCTCTAATTAGTCTAGTTAATCTGTTGCGGTTGCATAACGCGATGCGTTAACATCCTTCCCAGTCTATTTCATGACCCGTTTCCTTCGAATGCCTAGCTTGGTCTGACCTTTGAATGTGTCCATATTTGCAGGCTGTCTTGTGTTCACCTCTACGAACCTTTATAGGTCGCATGGTTTCGCCTATATACGTGAGATTACATTCTTTGCATGGTATCGCATATACTCCTGATGTCTCGAGTGGTTCTACTCTTTCTTTTTTGTTAGGTAGTTTATTGCCTATAGTAAGCGATTGTCTTAAAACTGTTTTAATATTGTATTTAGCTGATATTATTCTAATTTTCCTGCTCAATTTAGAATCAGGTAATACCATAATTTTGTGCTTATCCGGTTCCGTTTCCTTCCTTACTTTGTTTATTATATTATTGTTAAATCTCTGTAACATCTCATCTATTAATCTATCTATTATACTTGACGGATAGCTATTTAGTTTGAATAATTCTTTTAATCTCCTCATTTCCTTATCTCTATTTTCTATATACACTATTCTAAGACTTCTTAATATCATGGATTTAAGAATGCCTATTTTCATTCCATATGGGTGATTTGATAAGAAATTAAGAAGAAGTCCTGAATAAGTCTCTTTTCTAAAAATATCTCTTATACTTTAAAGAATACATATCATTTTATTGACATTATTAGTAGATATAATTTGAATGATAATGATAGAATGGCTAGCCTGGACGTTGTATCGATGTATACTAATGTCCCGGTACAAGCAGCATTAGAAAGTGTGAAGCGTTGTTTAACAGAGTTCCCAGAGATAATAGAAGGTAGTAAAATGATGTTAAGTAGTATTATGGAAATTTTAAATATTTGTATGTCCTCCACCTACTTTAAGTTCAGAAATGAATTTTATAAACAAGTTAAAGGTGTCCCTATGGGACAACCACTATCAGTCCCGGTTGCTAATATTTTTATGCACTATTTTGAAAAAAATCTGTTGTTAAAATCTCCTTTCAAGCCAAACTTGTATGTAAGATCTCATGCACATTCGTTTCGTGCT
>JAQBSW010002992.1:25000-91564 GCA_029291075.1 Eudiplozoon nipponicum
TCCATATACCAACTCTGCTATTGAAGTTCCTAATTGTGCCCTAAATCTGTTGCGCATGGCAAGTAATACTATAGGAAGATCGTGTATCCAGCTTGTTCCACTAGTACACCTTAACGCAGCTTTCAGTTCACGATGCAGCCTTTCTATCATCCCATTCGCTCGTGGATTGTATGCACTAGTATGCAATACATTTGTTCCCATGATATTGAGAGATCTTACGAAAAGCTCTGACATAAATTGACTACCACGATCACTAGTGACTCTTTCCGGAATGCTATAATGCGATATCCAATTATGTTGGAACGCGAAAACGACTTATTGCGCTGTCATATCCTTCAAAATTGCTACGTCGAATTGACGACTAAAACGATTGTGAGCAAAAATTTTTGTCCGTTGACTTCAGACATTTAGACAATGTTTATGTGTATATGTCTGAACCGTCCAGTTGGTATCCCAATATTCTGTATCTCGATACTGATATGTATCCACACCTTACACGTTTGACACTTGGCACAGGCTCTTACCCAAACCCGTATGTATTTAGACATGTGTGGCCATACGTATCTGTCGTTGACTAATCGAATAGTGGATTTTATAGATGGATGTCCCATATCGTGTAATAGTTGGATAATTTTGGTACGTAACTTCAACGGCACATATGGTCGTGGCTGATTTCTGGACGTTTCACATAACAACCACTTGCAACTCAGGAGCTTGCGAACATATCCTGGTCTCTTGGACAAAACTAACGTAAAGGGATCCAATCCTTGCGCTTCCTCGATCTCATTTATTAAATTGTTCGGAGAATCATCTATATTCTTCAATGGACCTTGATATGTCAGCTCGGCATCTGCTTCATTCGGTCTACTAAGTGCATCGGTTACCACATTCTCTTTACCATCAATGAGACAGTGAAATCGAACTCTGTTAAGCGGGTAATTTGGGAATTAATTAAGCCTTGCTGTTTTACAAAATATGCTTATCAATGGCTTATGATCTGTCAATAACTTGACTTGATGACCATCTAAATAATGTTCAAAATGTAGTACTTCCACATACACAGCTGGAAGCTCTTTACCAAAAGTATCATACGTTTTTCTCGATCATTAAGCTAGCGGCTATAAAACACAATCGGTTTAACTATATCCTTGTCTCTTTACTGAAGCACTGCCTCTATTGCAACATCTAAGGCATCTGTGATTAGCTCGAATAGCTTTTCCCAATATACAGGTGCTAGTGTGGTTATGTCACTTAGCATTTCCTTAGCCCTCTGGAATTTTTCTCGTACTTCCTGACTCAAGTTTATAGGCCAAGACTTCTTGATCGTGCTCCTTTCTCGTGTGAGACGGCGTGTTAACGATCCTAGAATTTCGGTTAGACCTGGAATGAATTGTCGATAATTGTTGATCATGTCCAAGAACATTCGCAACTGGCGCATAGTTCGGGGCTTCGTTATGTCCTTGATAGTTTGGATTTCATCTTTCAAAGGTTTAATTCCGTCTTTGGAAAGTACATGTCCAAGATACTTAACTGAAGAGCATCCAATGTTACTCTTATTGGGTTTGACCACTAATCCATATTGTTCCAACCTGGTCAAAACCGTTTCCAAATGCTTACGATGTTCATTGCGTGATCGATTAAAAATAATAACGTCGTCTATGTACACTCTTGCAAATGTACAATTCTGAAAGACTTATTCAGACAAACGCTAAAATGTTTGACTGGCATTCTTCAACCCAAAAGACATTGGAAGAAATTCGTGCGATAACCTCCCTGGAAATCTGACTACGGTGAGTGGTACAGAAAATTCCTGCATTGGTATCTGATAGTACGCTTTCTGCAGATCTAAAGTTGAATAAACCTTATATTCCACTATGTCTCGGAGCAGAGTACTCTGGTTAGGGAGAGGATAAGAATCACCTTTCGTCACTGAGTTTAATAGACGATAATTTCCACAAACCCTCCATTGTCCCGGTTCTGTTTTGAGAAGTAGCACTAGTGGGGAAGCAAAATTTGATTTTGACCTTCAACAAATTCCCCCTTTGCGCAATTGGTGAAATTCAGACATATCAACTTGTTGCTTGTGTTGTGCCAATGGTTGGACCTTTGGTGAACAAGGCAATGGAGCCATCAATTCTCTTTGGTGTTCTATTCCTGTCTTCAATCCTTTTCTGTTGACACTGAAAGGTTGAAACATTTCAAGGTGTTTCTCGATGATGTCGACAAAGCCATTTGCGACTGTAGGCCGTGGTAAAAGGACTGCTCTAACTGCCGAAGTGTTAGATTCTGTTGGTGTTAACAACCCTACGTCTTCTGTGATAGTCATAGTTTTAGGATCTAGAGTTAGTTTGACGTGAGTCAAGATATCCGTCCCAATGATATGGTCCTTGACATCGGCTACAAGAAAGTTCCATGTAAAAGAAGATATCTGGCCTAAGGTTACCGATAATACTTTTACCCCCGTAACTCCTTTCGAACTACCATTTGCGACCCATAATTGATAATAAAATGTGTGGCAATCTGTTTCCACCACATCTGACCTAACTATGTTTAGTTCAGCACCTTTGTCGATGAGAGACTCCAGTCCAGATAATTTATCTATTATAATGAATTTATTGCTGGATAATCTGGCAATGTTTTCAAGATCTCCGCGTAGGAAGAATCTAACTTTCTTTCCGTCTGTTTCGGTGCTCATTGATAATGTCGCATCTTTTTTACGCCTTAAGTATGCTTTTAAAGGCATATCTGGGAGCCTTTACGATGGTACCTCCCTACGGCTCCTACTAGTGTGGGTTTTATCCTTTTCCGGTGATGAATTCCTCTATCGGTTTAGTGCTTCCTTTCCATTTGGGTCTACCTAAACGCGGGTATATGCAATTTTCTCCTTGGCACTTAGCACTTCGTCCATATTCACATTGTGCCTTACACAATCCACGCGGCCCAACGAAGCGTTGACGCGAGTGACTCCTTCGACGTCTAGTATTTCTATCTTGAATTTGAAGTTGTGAAATAGCCCTCGCCATATCATCCATTTTTCGATGCATACCTGCAACTTCTCTACATAAGTAACGCCCATTTTCTCGTAGCGTCAGGATGGTTTCAGTATCTGCCCTGCCTGGCTGCACCTTAACAGAATCTGCAGTAAAAGCATGTACCTGTGGCTCCTGCTGTTTATACACCCTGTCTAGCCCTCTGAGTTTACTTGGCCAATCAACAGTCGTTGTTTCAAATGCTTCTAATGTGGCTCTAAGCCTAGATGGTAGCTCAGCTGTACAAATAGAATTCACCACATCTCTAGATATATTCAACCCGGAAGTTTTCGCACTAAGGCGTTTATAAAACTCTGATGGTAGACGACGCCCCATTTTTTCTAGGTGTAATAATTCGCACATTTGTGCCGACCTTCCAGGCTGATAACTTTGTTGAATTTCAGCCATTAGCAACTCAAACACATAATACGATTCTTCTTCCACAGTTCTGTCTATAAAATAATTCAAGGTGCTTCTGAAGTTCTCTGGCAATGCTATCCATGCTGCTGCAAATTTATCCATAGGGCTTACAAACTGGTAAGCTTTGAATAGCATTTGGGCATCCCCGGCCCAACTTGAATGTTTTTCGGATTTATACGGAGGTAGACTGAATTTTTTGGACTGGCGCGATCGCCATATGTTGTAGAGGCTCCAATCCTTTTAGTAAATGAGAACCCCATAGATGCTAAGTAATTTTCAGTCTTAATATACCCATTTGAGTCTGATAAGCTAATATTTTCGTTCACATCTATTAATTTCATGCCTTCTATATCTTAAACTAACTTGCTTGTGTCCTCAAACCTAAGATTAGCTTCCATGTTGATCGAACTTAATTATATATTTGATAACCTTTTATTAGGCAACGTACTGTGTACTTCTTAGGTAGCAATACACACGATTAAATAATCTGGAAAGAAATAAGACGCGAAAACATAATTATTTAACTACCTGTTCCAGAACGTACCCAATATGTACGATTCAAAACACAAAGTGATAGCAGGTGTATACTGTGATAATCGAGAATTTGTAAACCAAACTGTGGAAAAAATAAATGAAGCTTGCTAAAGAAAGTCACGTCAGTCAGGCACAGATTACCGAACTCTGAAATTAAGCAAAATTCAAAAGTTTATGTACTGTCAAGTATTTAAACTAAGCGACTAATTTCTTTTTAAGTAATATTCTTTTCAATCAGCCACGGTGGTTTTAATTTATCAATAATTGTCACTTTAATTTTGTCGGAAGAAACATCTTACTCAACATAATAGAATTATTTTCAATGTACAGCTTATGCTGAGAGACATTGAAAGGATAGCAAGCAGTGCTAAGAACAGATGGGCACTAATTATTAGTAATATCTTATCGAACGATATAAAATTAAAAATGTATATAATTAGGATAAGACCGATACTAGAATATGCTGCTGCTACTTAGAATCCATTAAAAAGTTTTGTCGATTAAGATAGAAGCTGTACAAAGCAAAGTTGTGAAACAAAGTAGCCTTATCTCCTTCTCTATATACGCCTGTAGATTACAGTTTGTATCACTGCAAACTTTATGGTTTTGGAGGATATGCTATTGCATAAAAGTTTTCCATTGGAACCTGTGGACTGGTGTCTATATGAATCCAATAAGGAAGATTCATGAAGTTGGATTTAGAACTGGATATTTGGCGATCTCTCCTCCTTTTGTGGGGAATGTTGCGGGGAAGTTATTATCTTTATCGAAAATTTACAATCAATTGCCAAAGTGTCTTAGAGAAACGCCTCCATGTAAGATGTTTTTTAAATTTTTATATACTGAGCTAGAAAAAATTTACAATCCTACTTATCTTTTTGTTTTGATTATGATAATACTTTATCATGGTTCAATAAAAGACGGATAATTTTGATCAGAAGCATACCTTCTTGATATTTTTAATTCCACGTTCTGTATTATTAAAATTGAAATGCTATGCATTATATCATCATGTTAGTCAAAACTACATATAATCAATTGCTAGTCATGATTATCACTTTTTGCATAATGTTACATTCGAATTATACCTTAATTTTTCCTATTTCAATTATGAATCTAAAACTATTTGCATAATTAGTAATTGTACAAATGCGATTAATTGATAAGACCGTTTTTTCCTAATCATAATAATTATACCAAAATTGATATGACGTATGCAGTGATATTACAGCCAAATTTTCTGATGTTGATGTATTGTACAGTATAACTAGCGAGATTTCCTTATCTATATGAGACTAATTGCACATTGTTATGTTATGTGATTTTTTGTTGTTGTACATTTTCCAATATTATTATCTTTTTGATGGAACATGTGTGGTTTGAATCCAAATAAAGATATTCTATTCTATTCTGATACCAAGTTTGGTTTTTCGGGCAATATTTGATTTTCTTTCATTTCTAGTCCATGTCCATAGGAAATCCTGTTGAAGCATTCAGATTAAAAATCTCATTTTCCATTATTATACTAATTATAATACTATATCTTAATTTTGGTAACAAACGCCATCTGTTTTGGCAATTGAAAAGATCAAGATAAAAATCACAATTTGGATTACTTATGAGTTTATATTGATAACAATGTTTCATTTGGCAACT
Source organism: Eudiplozoon nipponicum (assembly GCA_029291075.1). Classification (NCBI taxonomy): domain Eukaryota; kingdom Metazoa; phylum Platyhelminthes; class Monogenea; order Mazocraeidea; family Diplozoidae; genus Eudiplozoon; species Eudiplozoon nipponicum. The sequence continues at coordinate 30,640 of JAQBSW010002992.1, forward strand.
AAACAGTTTGGTCCAACTATTGAAAAGGCCTAAATACAATTTTAGAAGTAGGGTGTAGAGGCTTTAGTCCTATTAGCTGGTGAGAGCCCCACAGGTGCCAAGTCCAATTTAGTCTTAGTATGTGTATAAGAATCTGATAAAATGGTTTTCTCTTCTTGAACCAAATTATCACTGTCCTCAAAATTTAAGACTAGCCTCTCTGTTAATCAAAGCAACACCACACCCGAATGCATAACCTGTTCTCGTTGTAATAGGAATATATTGTAAGCATCGAAATTATTATGAAAAACCCGAGAATGCGTCTTTCGATGTCGAGCGCATACTTGTTGTTCATTTGTTTCATATGATATTCAATATGCGGTAGTGCGAGAGCGCGGGAAAGTGTCGAGGTGTGTAATTTTGTATTACGTGAAAAGTTGGCGCGCGCTTTGAATAAGGGGCTTAACTTATTCATTGTACGTATGTACTGGATAGTGGTGGCAGATGCTTTGTAAGTGTATGTAATTTTATGGAATTTGGAAATACACTAAAATATGTTAAATATTGTTTGGTGCGGAGAACTGATATATATGCAATTATGTATTGTGTTGCGCAACTAGTCACAAATTAGTTTAAATAGAACCTGAAAAATTGAACAATGTCAGCATGGACGAAATGTATAACCTCATATGAATGTTCGTTTCGTTCTTACTGGCAACTCGTCAGTTGGAGTTGATACTACGCCCTATGCCAACTATATATTTGGGTTAGGAATGAGGGTCAATTGGACGGTACAATCCCCTGTACCAATATGTATAGTAACAGTAGTGGAGCTCATTTCATCTAACAATCTTCGACAGTGTGATTTAAAAGCTAACTTACTATATATGATATGTACCGAGTCTGTAAATGGTCCCGTTATTACGGTTGCCTGGTCGATAATTAATGCCAAAATTCTGGTTGTCGTCTCGGTACATGATACCAACTCAGTGAATTTCACTAAAATAGAAAACTAAAATTATTTTTGAACACCCGTTACCACAGTAAATACGTATACTCTGGCTTTAATTGAAGAATAGTTGCCTGAGATAATTAATTCTCTTCAAACAATGGCATTACAGGATCGGATAAACTCTTCCCAATTAGTGCATCGCCTGGAAGTTTGTATAATTTCTGGAGGTAGAAGATAAGGAGGATAATGGGCGGTGTTCCAGATTAGGGCAGATCTCCTGGTTTTGTACGTTGGTCTCCTCTATGTTACAGCGAACATAGTCGATTTGTTTGTTTCCACGAGTGCAAAAATTTATTCACCTATTTATTAGCGAAGAACCGAAAAAGCGGATTATTTTAGGATTTTAAAATGTCTAAGTTAGCAAGTGGCCCCACGAACGTAGGTAATTGCCGGGAAATTCGGAGGCCATTTGGTAACGCAGACCAATAGGCATTGATCTAGAATCACTAGCTGAAATTCAAAGAATTACAGTTCCGATGAGTTAGTGATTGTCAGACGTTTAGGCATGAGAAAAGACCAGATATATGGAATCAATCTATTCCTTCGGCCAACAGCTGAGTCACTTTGAGAAAAGGAGTATCTGTTGATGAATAATATTTAATTACATTTTATGGTAGGTGACGGCCACGTTTTAACAAGAAAGAACATATCCAGCTTGTATTAAGATATAAATGCCTACTACTGATTGATTTTTGGTGTGAGTTGTCTGCAGTTGATAAGAATTACCGAGAGAGATCCCGGGGAGTAAATGCGTGCGTGGGCCTTACAGCGGTGGCCGGAGCGCGCGCTTGGGCTGATAAGTACGATCGTACATTTGTTGGTAAGAATTGATTGTTCATCATTAATCCCGCCGTTGTCACGTGGGCGTTTGAGTTTATGGTTTTGCAGGGCTCGAACAGCTAGATTGATGCAGCGTCATGGGAGTGGAAATGCTTATAGTTCGCGACAAAATCAGTTTAGAGTATCTCCGCTGTCCTGTAGAGCGTTGTTAAGGTTGGACGAAGAGGAAATTACAGGGGATAATTCAGAGGCTCGGTGAACCCTGGGGTCCTTTTGTTTACTCTCTGCAAAGATAGGGCGAATCACCTTTGCTATCGCAGGCGACGATTTCATGACCACCACACTGGCCATGATGTTGGTTAGAGGTAGAGTTTTCGGACCAGCACTGGAAACTGAGGAAGGTTGTCCGTTGGTGGACGTTGTTACATGGCGTGAACGGCCGCGATTTACCGGTAGGGATTGGGTTAGTTGGGTATGGCTTGTGGGAACACCATGTGTGCTCTGTTAGCTTGGAACCCTTCAGAGCGGGAGGGGCTCAGTGCCATAGAGGCAGGAGATGAAGCGTCACCGAATATGTCTTTAATTAACGAGCGACGTTTTTTTATAATTTCTCCACCCATGGTAAGCGGCCTTAATTGCGATAGGGGTTGATATCATTGGCTGACACCTTCGCGCTTTCACAATTACCCGCTGTAGCAATGTACTGTCGTGCTATAATTAATCTTACCTTGCCTATATTGACGCGGATCAAGATATGAGCAGTTCAACATCATCATTATATAGTCCTTTGTCATTGGATAGCACAAAAACATGACGCTTGCTTTCAGAGATTTCTTTCAGTTGATGAAGGTTACATCACTCTTGCTCGATCATACTACAAGCCAAGTAAGTATGTATTAGGTTTTGCGAACCTAGCAACAAATTAGTTCAGTTGTGACCAGAAGGATAAACCAAAGGCAGCATGAACGAGAGTATAATCTGGCACATTCGTTTCGATGCTTACTGGCGACTCATCAGTAGGAGCCGATATTACGCCCTTTAACCATCATATATTTGGGTGAGGAATGTTGGATAATAGGGTAATACAATCTCCTACACCAATGTGTAAACTTGCAGTACTTAAGCTAACATGATATAAAGTCTCGGCAATGCAACTTCAACGCTAACGCACACTATATATATATATATATATATATATATATATATATCAGTATAAAGGATACTAACACTATGGCTATTACGTCAGTAACCGATACCAACATTATAGTACCGAAAAGGTACATGGTACTAACACATATACATTTATCATATTAAATAATGACGGTAGGACATTATTAAATACGTTGGTGGTACAGACTTAACATAGAATATAATATAAAATAAAATTTGTCTACCAGACCGGTGTCGTCATGACTGTGCAATTCTAAGTAATGGCCGAAATGGCTGTGGCTGCGAATTGAAGCCTGGTTCATTTTATCGAGAGATAAAAATGCCATCTTAGGTTATTTTAGCTGCATATTGAATGCAATTGTTAAGAGCCTCGAATTCAACTGAAATATGAATGCAATGCGCGGTTACGTGGCACATGGGATGAGGTGATTAATATTTGCAATGGACCAGTAATATTCAGCATATATTTTTTCAATAATATTGAAACAGCTGAAGTAGATAAAATTCTTTGTCTACCCTATAAAATTTTTAGTTAATACCGATTAGAATATATATATATATATATATATATATATATATATATATATATATTCATCAGGTCCCTCTAGCACATGAATATGTGATGAGTTATCTAAATTTACGCCAAGGAACAAAGTAGTTTCTACAGAAGTATTTGCGCAGAAAACAGATTTAGCTCGGGTTTAGAAATCACTTCATCTTTCTCGCAAACTTTAATTGTTTAGTACCAATTTATATATACAAAAAGCAAAAGAAATTGGACTATTTAAATTACAATTCGTATTTTATAGCTTTTTAATTTGTAAATTGGACGATGAATTCTGATTTCGCTTACAGAACTTGGAATATATCGTTATATTATACTTTAGAATATACATATATAAACATAATTATATCCAAACATTGTAGAAATATAATGCTTCAACCACACGGATTATTGCACGCTAGGACAGTTTGATGATTAAGGATGTATATACTAATGCATCAGAATTTATTCACACACACACACACACACACACATATATATATATATATATATATATATATATATATATATACATATACATATATAATTCATATTGGTCAAGAGCATAAATTATGCGAAAATTTGTCTGTTTCCACTATGTTGCCTCGTGGCCTGCAATTCATTAAACCAACTGAACGAGTCATTGAGACAAGGCAGAAAACAAAAACTAGGAAACCACAGGCTGAATAATAAGACTGAATATTGAAACTGGCATTAAACGACAAACAGGGATATATTTCCTAATAGAGGCAGGTGAAATAGGAGACAATATCGATGACTATTGGCATAGGTACAATTACACGCGCACACACACATAGACAAACAAGTGCGCACAATAAAAAACATGCATTTATAAGTATGCGCAAATCAATACTTCAAAGAGTGAAGGTTAGATGGCCGTGGTCAACAAGACAAATTGTTAATGCCACAAAAATAAATAAACAGATGAAATGAAAAAGTACCAGTTCAAAATAATTTAAAAAATTAACTCGATTCGTAGTGTGTCTGATATAAGTGGCTGTATGAATATCGATCAATACAATCACGCTACCTATTCCATTCACCAAGGTAACTGTGCATGGCTTTAAATAGGGTCGTGGTTGCAATCTACAACAGATTTGGGCGGTCGTATTTGCTTCTGGAAGGTTGATGTTGTTCACAAGATCATCTGGGATCATCCTGTGTCGGATCCTATAGCCATACCAACGACGAAGAGACAACTTTTTAAACGTGGCTCTGAGCAAGTTAGTGGGTTCGTTTGTTAAAACACTCTGCTAATGGAACGATATAGGATCGAAGAATAATGATGTCTTACCCGCAAAATTCTCATATCTATATAGGCGTAGCTAAGGAAAATCAGCCAATTAGATGCAAGTTACAAACTTGAAACGTTAAATAATAATGGCAATTTAATTTATTAATAAATTTTCGAGAACTCCACATCGCCTTTCGCTCTCTTAAATGTAATTTAATAAGAACTGCGAACACAAAATGGATTATGACAACGGTAGGACAGATTATGATACCAGTATGGCAACTGGTTTATTACCTGCCCACAAAGGAACATGTTTAATAAGAAACCGAGAAACTACAATGGTATTTCTGGAGTACAGTAAATCGCTGCTTTTGCCATGGTAAGATGTCGTATAATTACTCACAACTAATCCATAGGTCGATGGATAAAATTAGTTTGTCTATCGCATTTGGCAAATGAGATTAAAGTTGAAACTAGTAAAGCAATTTTGGCTCGTTGAAAGAGAACACGTGGTGGTCAACCAACAACAGCATTGAAAGTATGTACCAAGTAGAGTGTGAAAAAATTTCCGGTCAACTTTCTTTCGCATAATTTGTCATTGCAAACCATAGAGAATAGAGTTAGAGAAGTAGCAAAGGTGTACAATTGGCGTGGGAGTTGTGGCATTTTATTGCGAGGAGAATAAAATTGCAGTGCAAAATCATAGAAAATTAAATTCAGTGTAAAATGTGTCGATTCAAACCCGATCAATGCGTGAAGTTGTGATACAACGCCAAAGCGGCTCATAATTATTATGCAAAAAGCCGGCTGAAAGTAGTTAGTCATATCTTACTTGGCAAATGAAAATAAGGCCGAAAGTGGTAAAGCATTGTTGATTGGTCTTGTGAGGACTCGGTGTGATCGACAAGCGATAGCATTGGACGTAGGTGTTAGGTTTAGTGTGTCAAAGGTCTCAGAGCTAATTGCCAGAGTATATAGTAAATTGCAAGTAGGAGTAAATCTTGTTAGAGTAGAGCGAGTGTATCCTCCTGTTACAAAGTCCAACTAATGCTTTGCTTCTTTTATTATAAATCAAGGTTGCAAGCTTGATATATACACTAACCCTATTATATAAACATATTTTATATATATATATATATATATATATATATATATATATATATTCTCACTTGAATGAAAGAGACTGTAAAAAAGTTAGTTTAAATTGTACTACATCCATTGTGTGGTAGGTAGGTGTGCGTACAACTCCTAAGGAAATGTGCTCCAGATCAAGCCCTGGACGCGGCAAATTCTGCCAAGTACTCGATGAGTCCCCAATAAGAAAGAAATCAGTTTACTTGACGAATTTCGGATTTGACCGCATTTTTCTTGTGCGGGACAATTGTTAGCACTCATAGGTCGGCAAAATCTTGAACCTTATATCTTTTCAGATGATGTAATTTTTGGCCTCAGTTGATGGGTTCTCACTTGTCCCTTCTCCTTTAATCCTTCAATTAGCTGATTGTCTGAAAGCGCTTTAGGATCAAGATCCGCCATTGATCTTTCACCTATATTTCGAGACGTTATTTCCAGTCTCATCTTCAGGGTTGACACAATACGCACAGGAGTAAAACACAACTTGTGGCAAATGTGGTCCTGTGCGTATTGTGTCAACCCTGAAGATGAGACTGGAAATAACGTCTCGAAATATAGGTGAAAGATCAATGGCGGATCTTGATCCTAAAGCGCTTTCAGAAAATCAGCTAATTGAAGGCTTAAAGGAGAAGGGACAAGTGAGAACCCATCAACTGAGGCCAAAAATTGCATCATCTGAAAAGATAAAAGGTTCAAGATTTTGCCGACCTATGAGTGCTAACAATTGTCCCGCACAAGAAAAATGCGGTCAAATCCGAAACGAAAAGGACAGCACTGAGAAACAAAATAATACATCATTATGAAACCTTCTTTACGTGTACTATCCTTTTTAAATGATGTAGTCACAGATTGAGCCGATTCACTACCTTGCTGACCCTTGGCTACAACATTTTCAATGAATGGCACACATGTGGGAGGCTTCATATTGCCGGGAATTAAGTTTAATATGTCAATATTGATTAAAATCGTTTAGAACTCGATTCCGTTTCTCCTCTAGTTATTATTGTCTCGCAACTTTCACAGAGAGGTGGGCCTCTTATAGGAAATATTTGCTTCTTAATTAGTGATAAATCCGATTTCGCCATCACGTTCATTTACAAATAATTATCTTCGTTAACACACGATGCCAAATCGAAATGTAGCCAGAGAATTTCGACAAATTTACGTTCACTAACTACTTAAAATGCGAATCAGTAGCATGATCGCCTTTGTAAAATAAACATTAAAATTTGTTTTTTTAGATTTACTGTTCTTCTTCGGTCTTGTACTCTGGCCAGCCGGTTGGGACTCTGTACCCATCAGGGAGGTTTGCGGAGGCAGTGCTGGTCCCTATGCAAAAGGCAGCTGCTCTATTAGTAAGTGGAGCCGGATTGAGTATATTTCGCATAAAATACCACTTTCTCATTCAATTTCCGAATGCAAATATTTGAAATTAGTTAATTTAAATGTTCTTTATCTTATCAATTTTGCATTTATTCTGCAACGGCATGCTCTTTTGGGGCGGGAAATTTTCGCTTCTGTGTGTCTTTTTAAACATTTACGACAAAATAGCAGCTCAATTGGGCATTGCGTAACTGATTACTCGATATTTAATAATGAATCTGAATTAAATGCAGAAGGCAGCATGTATACATTTTACACATCTTTTAAAATATGGATTTCAAGCTTTTTGAATACAGCTGAGTTGAAAATCAGTGCTACACATCAAAGTCCTCATTTGGGTGGTCAATTAGGTGATAATGAAATGTAAGACGCTTGGAACATATTGTCCAGGTCCAATATTAACGATTATTACATTATATAAAATAATCGGCATTTGAATTATCATTCATTCAAATATATTATAGTTATGTAATCATTGTTGCGTTCATATCTAGTTTTCATTTCATCAGAGCAACATGTAAATTTCAATGTATAGGAAGCGACTCGGAATTGTTGAGGCATCTTTACTTCTAAATATTGAATGTGATTTTCAGAGATTGTTAGCTATTTTTCATGATCTGATAATGAGTACTGGAATGCTAAACGAATCAGTGCGTTGTATTTCAAGTAGCATTTCTATTTCAAGTTGCGGTCAGGCAAATTCAAATGGTTTTTTATGCATATCCGCTAATTTTATTTAAAAATCCTAATTTCGTTGCTTTGCTTCACGAAAAATATTGCATTTGCAAAATATTAATTCCAATAATTTTGTTTCATTATTGATAAGAATCCATTAAGTGCCATACATATGTTTCTAGTCGTTGAACTATTTCAATCACAAAAATGGATATGTTAAGTTATGAAAAATAAATCAGTGATTTAACTATTGAAATATTTGATCAAGGCCGGTGTATGTGTGCAGGCAGGCTATAATCCACTTGGTTGTTAGCATAAAAATAAAATGTCAAGATTACACAAGCCCATAAGGTTTCCTTTGTTCCAGTATTCAAAACCCGATCTCCGAAAATCTGACAATTAATAATATGAGCTAGAAATTGATAAAACGGTAAAGCTGATGATTTTAATGGTCAAATTATGCCAATTTTAGTTTATATGATCGTACTTTGCTAGTTTAATTTAATTCAAATACATATTTTGTGGAATATCCACAGTCTTGTAAAAATAGATAATGAATGGTTGGTGAAACTTCCGGTTGAAAGTGATACCAACGAGGATCCACTTGAAAAAGGAATGATCAAATAACATAATCGGGTGTAGAGCTTCAAATTATGTGCAACCATCAGTTTAGATGACAGGCAGTATTGGAAACCAAACACACAAGGGTTCAGATCTCAGTCTCGTCAATTATTTCCATTACTAATGAGTTCCCAATTAGGAAAAAACCAGCCAAGTACAATAAAAGTATTTACAATCCTATGCTGTTTCATTCGTAACGATAACTTGTGTATAATCATAATCTGTTATTACATGTATGTATGTATATATATGTATGGAAGTGAATTCTAATGGCAGGATTTTGATTGTACACATATTGATATTATAAACTAAACGTTATATCAGCTAGGTAAAGCAATTCATCCTGCCTTCAGCAAGAACAAAACCGGCCCTCAGTCTGGGTTGCCTTTTCTAGTTGATTTAAAGCATAGTATATTACTTGACAATATTTATATATATATATATATATATATTCATATAATTTTTAAATAATTTCTATAAAAATAAATCACTTTCACTATCACTAAAATTATCGTTTATTAAACTATGCATCATAAAAATATGATTTCATTGTACCCATGAAATAAAATTAGTCGCTAAAAATATAATATCAATTGTGGATAAATTGCGCGCTTTATTTATGTTCTATTATATTGCGTTTTTATTTTCTGCTTGAACTATATAAAATGTTTAAAAGAGATAAAATAATATAGAATTAATGATCTAGCACATGATAGACATTTTCAGTACTATAGTGTTGGTATCGGATACTGTCATAATAGCCATAGTGTTGATATTCTTTACTGACTTGGTGTATATATTATATAGAGTGAGTTAGGGTTGAGTCGCATTGTCGAAACTTCATATAATGTTAGCCTTATTACTACAGATTTAAACATTCGTCTAGAAGATTGTAGCGCCCTATTTTCCGACATTCCTAACCCAAATATATATCGTGGGTAAAGGGCGTAATACCGGCTCCTAATGATAAGTAGCAAATAAGCACGAAACGAATGTGCTCAAGATTGTACTTTCCGTTCATGCTGTCTTTGGTTTATCCTTCTGGTCATAATTGAACTAATTTGTTAACAGGTGTGCAACATCTAATACATAATTGCATATATATTAGCTCTTCGCCTCAAAGAGTACCTGACTGTTATACATTGAAATGAATGAAGTCATGCTTACCGCGAAATGTGATAACTGATATCTATCTAGGCCGGAATGTATGTACTAACTGGAGTAACAGGTGAACAGAGATAGATGTAATTCTCAATTATGGTGAACTTTATCATAAATTTAAATTCATCGTGTTGGCACCATGTACCGACTAGGCAACCATAGTGTTAGTAACCTGTACCTTTTCGGTATGTATAGCAGGTTGGTATCGGGTACTGAGCACAATAGCCTATAGTGTTGGTATCCTTTACAGTCCCTGGTATATATATATATATATATATATATATATATATATATATATATATATATTTTAGAATCCTTAAATGTAAAATTTAGCTTGAGTGTCAGTTTAGTTGATAAGTAACGTCAGCCGTCAATAATTGCAGAGCTCCAGCACAATAAGGGATGCCTTTTTCCGTTAGACTTTCAAAAATAAGGATTAAGACCTAAACACATTCCTGATAGTAAAATGTGCTTTCCTGTGAATGGGAGTTTGTGTTTTTACCACTGCGTTGAATTTTGTGCATTTTTAATGCGTAGAATTTATTAAGACTATAAAGTTGAAGGTAAGCAACTTGAAAATGCATCAAATTTGCGAAATTCAAGAAAGCTTTTCCACTCCATTTGCGTTAATTGAATGTTTTTGGTGGAAAAATTATAAAATTTGTTGATAATTTAGACCAGCAGATTAACGACAACTTTGGCTTATCTTGAGTTTGCATAAATTGTTTCCATCTTAATTTCACCCACTCACAAACAAACAAAGACGCACACACACACATGTAATTCTGAGGTTTTTGTAGTTTTCCTTCTTTGGTGTTATTTCAAACTCACTTATATTTCTGCTGGATTACTCAAAATTGACAAAATTGACAATTTCAGTAAATAACAACATCAGTTATGTCTGGAATTGAAATTAATGTAATCATGAGTTTGGTGGATAATATTAAATTTTTATTGAAGTGCACAGTGAATTGGAATGCGCATTTTCTTTTCAATCAGTTTTGTTTTATATATTACAAACACTTTTGCAGGATTTTCTGTCGCGTCAAAATAGTCATTGTATCATTTTCATGAGATAAGTTTGGTATCTTTGTAATGAAATGATTGTAAAATTTAATGGGAAAAAACTGGCGGCTGGTTCGGTCGACATATTTGCCTGAAGAACATTTAAATAATTAAAAAATAGCAAAATGCCGCAAAAGCTTGTGTAGTGTAAATAATTGCTCAATTTTCTGTAATTATGACTAGCTTCCTTGCAGCCTGTTAGTGTAATTTGTACTGAAAAATGCCAAAATGTGGTGTACTTAAACTTTTGGAGATGTAGGCATAATTTCAATAGTTCACAACGCGTATAAGCCGAACTGAAATTTGCGAAAATTGTAATGTGTTCATGGATTTTTTCACCAAGCACTATGGCATTAAAAGACTGTTGTCTGGATGCGAAGCAATTAACTGGCAGACTCATTTAAGTGCCCATATTTAATGTGCCGTTTGAAAAGTGTCAGTGTGTGCAAAGCTCAATTTGAACGCATATTTTAATGATTTGTGACAGACTTACAATGCCTTCTAGCATAATATGGAAAGTCTGATTCTGAAATGTACAAACCATTACATGGTTTTCTACATTCAAGAATAAACTTATTTAAAAAAATTAACAAAATTATTGCTCTATTTTTTTATTTTAAACAATATTTTGCTACTTATTTTTAGCCTTAATAAATGTTAATTACAAGTTAAAAATACATGGTTTTCTAAACAAACGATCGAAATATTTTTATGATTGAATTATACCCATACATTTATATGAGTTATTTGGAGTGGCAATCTGTAAGAATTAAAATTTGTATTTTGTTATTTTCATCTAGTGACGCAAATTTGTCTGTGCATTTTTGAAGTTGTCACTTTGTGCATTTTGTAATTAAGCGATTTGTGTTATTTAATTTTAGCGCCAATTTTTACACTAAGATTCATTGATAGGTACATAAATGCTCATGCTTTCGTGTATGGACCGTAGGCGTATTTGAGTAGATATAGTAAAATATGCTAATGAGATGCAGAGACAGACGAGCATAAATCATCAAAATAGAAGTTAAATGTTTCTTATTTTTAAATAAATTAAAAATAAGTACATCTTTAGAGTTACTATAAGCAAACTCCAAAATCGGCCTAGTGTCTGAGTTATCAAATCAGGCATATAGTTCGGATATGTTTCGTCAAAATTAAATTCATTTCAGACAGTATAATCGAACACAATTTCAAAGGCCGATTTTAAGTTCCATAATTTATGCAGAAATAAGTTGTCCTTTAAAATTAAGCTTGAGCAAAAAAAATTTTGGTTGAAAAACGCAAGTGAATACATTAAACAGTGAAAATAACATTTATAGTAAAATTGGACAAAAAAAGGCGTGATAACTGCGAAAGTTAATCTGATTTCCTTTTTCAAAGCAAAGAAATTTGGAATTTTGTTGTGAATAATTGGCTATAATTTCTCTGCTCAATAGGTCTAGATAATACTTAAAAATAAAACACGAATATGACTATTTTTTCATTATACATAGTAACAAGTAAAGTCGAACTCTGGTATTAGTATTCAATTTTACTAAAAAAGACAGTATTTGTGAAAAAAACATTATTATTGTTATATTTATATAATAGTTAGATACTGTTTGTCGCGAACAACGAACATATACGAGATTATGTATTAGGTGTTGCGCACCTAGTAACAAATTTGGTCAAATATGACCAGAATAAAAATAGAATTCAGCATATAGGGAAGGTATATTTTCATGTGCACACTCGCTCCGTGCTTAATGGCGACACATCAGTAGGAGCCGATATTACACCCTATATACTCTACATATTTTGGCGATGATTCTTTGACAATCGAACGGTACAATCATCTATACGTATGTGTAAACCTGAGGAAGTAGAGTTATCTTCATATAAAGTATTCCACAATGCGACTTCAAAGCCAACCTGCGAAAGGAACCAACAATATGGTTGTTGAGTTGGTACCTGATATCAAAATTATGGCTACCGAAATGTTACATAGTACAAACAATATATTTGCCAAATCAGTAAATGTTATCAACACAATACATTTCAAGGTATGCTAAAGTTCACCAAATTGAGAAATACCGAGGTTTTAAAATTTTTAAATTTGCAATTTAAACTGTAAATAAAATTTGTTTGATGTGTCAATCAATTGCTAGAACTAGAATAACGCAGCAAAGGTAACTAAAAAGTTCTTTTTCTCACTGTCTAACTTTTCAAAGTTTAATAATTACATTGTAAGCAAGCTGTAACAATGTATATGTTCCCATATGCACTGAGATTTTCATGGCTTGCTTATATATATATATATATATATATATATATATATATATATATATATATATATATATGATTCACATAAAATCACACGATAAAAACCGGTATTAAATTTTCACAAATTTTATCAAAACAAAATTTAATTTGAATATCAACGAATAAGGAAGAGCAACACGTATTATCTATCAGCGCATTGGACTGCATCTGTATAGACGTCATAAAATTCATCAGTTAAAATAGAAGTTTACGACAAAACAATTACGAGTCAGATACATTAAAAATAAGTTAACATACCGCAAAGCAAGTAATGCACATCGACTTAGCGCCAACCTGAAACATTACAGAAATCATTAAATACACTCATATGAGCAGCGCAGCAAAAAAATTGCTCGCAATTAAAACTTCTCTCCACGAACATCAGACTCATATTTACGTAAAAATGTTTGGACACGTAGACCATTATGTTATTATTATTCAAACAATGGATATCTAGAAATCAGACAACGCGAAAACAAATGTTATCAATCTATGTATAAAATTAGTCACACTCATCAATTTAGATCGATTTAAAAATATGGCAATTTTCGTCAGGCCTTCAATGATTTATTTTTAAAAAAACATTTTTTCTAAATGTACTAATATAGAATTTTGGTTTTGAGTGGTACTCGAAATCTTAGAAAAAATATTCATTAATATAGATAATTTAAATTATTCAATCCGGTTTTTCGACCAAATGATTCTTCACAAAATTAAATTTTCGGTATAAACTAAAATTTGCGTAGAATATGAAATTCATCAACTAGACCAGACTGGTTTTTGTAAGGTACTCATAAAGTGATTTCGTGAATTGGCACGGCCGGGACTTGAACCTAGGCTCTTTTAGTTTCCAATATCATGCCATCGTAAGGGCAAAATGTATAAGACGAAGGCAAAAATGACAGTCAGCCAGTTAAAATGATTAGTGATATGTCATCAGTTTTTTTAAAATAAAAAACTATGCCTGTTTTTATAGATGGTCATATTATAAAAAAAATTATATTTTAATGGACATGATATTGATTATTTCAAAAAATGAATACGCTTTCTAATTAATATTGAGAAAAATTATATTACTCGTACCAGAATCAGAACCGATTGATTTATTTTAAATCCTCTTATTCAGCCTAGACAGAATTATTTACTTAAATAATAATAGTTACTATATATATATATATATATATATATATATATATATATATATATATATATATATATATATATATATATATATATATATATATATATTCTTTTGAAATGCGAGCTTTAATAAAATTCATTGTACCCTTTTTATGTGCAAAAACAAAAAGAAATTTTATCAGATATATGAAAATTTTCTTTCGCATGGTCTTCTCAAATATCTACTCATGAACATATCTTTATATATAAATTGGAAAGCAAAACAAGATAGAAATATGTGAACAAAGAGAGTGTGAAAAATAGAAACCAATCAAATTGCGTGCGTCACATCCAGTTCAAGCTCAATGCTTGTACGTGCTTCTTCTGCTTACATAAATCCGGCTGCAATTTGTTTATCCATAAGGCTTCGTATGTGGCTAGCTCCCTTTTGTTTTTGCATTTAGTAATTACTTTGAATGCTACGTCTGGAGAACATACGTGCGATGTTTCGATGATGTGTTGCGCAATAGCAGACGTGTATTCACCATTTGATTTAAAACAGGCGTTCAAGTTGCAATGTACTCTCATTCGAGTAATTAACCGTCTGGTCGATCGGCCTACGTAAGTTGATCGACAACTTGCGCATGTATATTGGTAAATAATATTTGATATCGACATTAACGGCTGTTTCTCTTTGATTGCTGGTAAAGGCAAGTGTGTTACCCTAAATAACACTCGTAGTTTGGCTGCATTAAATGTGCGTGTCAATGCTGCTTCAACTTTCTTTTGTGCCATTCGGGAAACTGCATCCCCCTTAAATGGGATGTTTAGGTAGACGGTTTTCTTTTCTGGCCCATAGTACGTCTGTTTCTGGTTAACTCCCCTTTTAATAATTGATTCAATTAATTGTCTGGGATAGCCATTAAACATTAAATCGTTAATTGCTTTATTATATTAATTTTCTTTAGAATCTTGACTCTAGAAAAATCTCATTCATACTGGAGATAAGGGAAAACTTTCCATTGCGACACACTATCAGTCCTCTGTTTGTAGATGCTTCCAGTAAAACGAAATCAGTACGTCTTTCATTGCATAATAAGATAAACTTGCGTAGAGTTTGACCTGGCACCGGCGATGGTTATATGTCGTGGGGTTTGTTTTCTATTTTTCACACTCTCTTTGTTCACATATTTCTATCTTGTTTTGCTTTCCAATTTATATATAAATATATGTTCATGAGTAGATATTTGAGAAGACCATGAGAAAGAAAATTTTCTTATATCTGATAAAATTTCTTTTTGATTTTGCACACAGGAAGGGTACAATGAATTTTATTAAAGCTCGCATTTCAAAAGAATCTTTCAGAAAACTAGATGAACTAGTGACTTTAAAGTGTAGAGCGCAAAGAACGTCATTGTGGAAAGAACATTATTATCAACGTATTAAAAAATTACGGTTCCCAGGTGATTTGGTATGCAGTTTACGAAAGTCAAAACTACGCGTCAACCGAAGCAATCTTACAAGGTTGGCGTATTCCAAAATTGAGCAGTTGAAGGAAGATGAAGCAGTGCTACAGGCAAGAATTGGGTGTGTATCTTGTGTATTAGATGAACTAAGTCTTTTTGCAAGAATGAAATTTTTGATGTTTTTGCCGACAGTTTTGAGGAAAGATAAAGCAAGAATTTTGAATAAATTGGAAAAAGATGTAAAACCTGGAGTTTTGTGTGATTTAATACCGACCGATCTTGATAAGCGTGTGCTTAACTTATCAAAAGTGCCAATCGATCAGCTAACAATGGAGGCACTATCGATGGGCCGAAATTATGGAATACATCCTTCTAATAAATGCGATGTTGATTTTGAGGCAGCATTTGAATTGTTATTTGAACAAACAGCTGACTTGGAGCCTACCAGTATTGATTATAAAAATTGGTTCAAGGCTACACTAGTTGATCAGGCTTCACATCTGAAATCGTCTAAATGCGCAGAGCAGCATGCATTGACAAAGCAGCATCTAAATGCGCTTAGAAGTATCAGCAGAAATGCAGACATCAAAATACTACGCGCTGATAAAGGAAAGAGCGTAGTTATAATGGACAAATCTGACTACGTACAAAAGATGGAAAACGTGTTAAAGGACAATACAAAATTCACACGTCTAGACGATAAATCAGATGAAATAGACAAGGTGGAGCGCAAAGTAATAAATGAAATTAAGATTTTGACAGATGCCGGTTTTATTGATGAGGCCACTGCACAGAAGCTCAAGCCAGTTGGATCATCTACACCAATAATGTACGGATTACCAAAAACACACAAAAGAGGTTGTCCTATGAGGCCAATTTTATCAATGGTAAATTCTCCGTTTCATGCACTAGCTAAATGGCTAGTTCGTTTACTTGAACCATTACGTAAACTACTAGGTAATCATTCGGTTGCCGATTCGTTTGAGTTTGTAAACAAAATTCAAGATATAAATGTTAAAAACAAGATTATGGTATCTTTTGATGTTACGTCTTTGTTTACAAATATTTATATATATATATATATATATATATATACATATATATATATACATTAAAAAGCATATATTTACCACATTTGTGGATATCTATTTTTAATGCTGGCCTATTAGGGTCGACTGAAATTCAATTTCAAATATTGTAATCTTTCTAGTTCCATAGACTTTCTATAAATGCATGCAAAGACAATTTTAAAATGTATCAATTCCAGTGTGTGCGGTTTTTAAACTCGCACAGTCGTTCATCTTCGTCTAACTAAATGCGTCGAGTTTATCGACGTTTGGCACACAAGTCAATATTATTATAATAGGTTCAGGTATAGTAATCGTCTTAGCGACCATTTATTTAGGCTCAGATTTTTATGAAATGTCTGTTGTTTAAACAAACGACGACCAACTGCAGTGCATCGTCCAGTTAGTTCTCTTTCAATTGTCTAGCCATCACCATTGTATTCCTGGCAATATACCATCACGTGTATCGTTTTTTTCTTTGATAATTATTTAAAACCTTGTTTTTAGCCTGAAGCTTATGCTTTAACTGAAGTTTAAAAATATTATTCTCAGGTAATTTCCATTTTTATTCAGTGTTCTCTTATTTCTTTTGTTAAGGGTTTCTACAATAATAATTGAAAAAATTTTAGCCGCACAACAAAACGACTTTTTGTTTAAAATTTAGTAAGTATTAAATACCCAGCACCAAGATAGTTCATTTAGAACTTGAATGATATGCCAAAAACTGCATGAACAAAGGTGGATATGAATTTCGTGGCTACTGGTGACTTATCAGTTGGAGCCTACCATACGCCCCAATACATCCACATAACTGCATATGTAATCATTCTTTGCAACTGGACCATTTAACATTTTCATTGTCAAATAATCAATATATGTATTAAAATGTAATGCAGCCATATTAATTACCCCGTTAAGTCGACTTTAAATGACAGTACATGATATGCTAATTTGTCAGCTAAATGCAAATATGACAGCCACAAATGTCGCAAAGTAATTCATGAAACGTCCACATAATTCGCAAAGAAATAACAATGACATCCTTATTTAAATATTTTAAAAAAAAGTAATGAACTGCGTTTATGAATGTATAATTATGCTTCTATTTCATTTGATACATAATAACAAGTGGTAAAATAGAATTTATATCATGATAAAATTTAATAACACAAAGAATCCCTCCTCAACGAAGCTTTGCTGTACGAAGCAAAGGAAACCTAGTCTTTTAAATGCAGGCTCGCTGAAACAATCCGAAAATGTGCTTTTAAATTGCACATTCTTACGAGTATAATTAGCACTAGTTGTATCATTAACTTCAAAATTATTCTCAAGGTTAGAAAACTTTTATCTATTTCTGTTAACAGACAAGTTATTCATACTTTCTGCTGCGCTAATATGTAGTTTTTGGGCATAATGGATATTATTTAGTTTTCCGGTTATTCTTTTTAAGTTGCAAAATTATTGTAAAATTAGTTTTCCAAATTATCACGATTTTATCTTAATAAAACCAATGGAGTTTGTGTTTGGTCTACAAAAGAAACACTATTTTTGAACTCGACTAAATTAAACATTGTATACCCTAATTATAATGCTTACTCTGTTGCATAGAACTGACGTTTAAGCTTTTACGTTTTCAGCATTCTGCTCATATTGATAAGCTTGCTTATAAAATTCCAGATGGAGACCGGAAAATTGACGTTGGAGTAATGGTTTTTGTGCATTTATAACTTCTTGGACTTTAGTGGTTGTCGTTTATCTGGAGTAGACAACTAAAATTGGAGCCAAACTGGGATTTTTTCTGCTTTAATTTGGTGAATGGAATCGAAGCGACATCGGCAATTTTTTTGCGGACAATGTTCCTTACGCGTTGAACAAGTTGAATTCAATCATCTGTACGTAACTTGTGAACGTGAATTGCAGAAGGCTGTGTTTTCTAAAAGCGTAGATCGCTAATTAACGTTAGGCAGCCCATTACTTGTTTCGAATTTTGTTTTTACAGAAAAAAACGACCCTTTCTGCTTTTGTTTGATTAGATGATTTTTTAAAGAAAAACACGCTTTTATCAGTCTCTAAATCGTAATACTAAAACTGTAACCGAACCTTATCTTTTATATTTGGATTCGGGCGGGAGTTCAAGTCGGATTAAGTAGAATCGAATTGCCCTGCAGTACAGAAGGTAGATTATGAGGAAGTGTCGTGTATAAGGCGTAATATGAGTAGCAATACCAATATTATTAATTGTAGTATTTGTTGTAGTTATAGTAGTAGCATAAGTAATAGCTTAATTAAAAGCAGTAGTAGTTGTAATAATATTACTAGTTGTATTAGTAATAGCCTCTTTATTAAAATTAGTAGACGTAGTAGCAAGTCGTATTAATTGTAGTAGTATACGTCTTATTAGTAATATATTAAGTCGCAGTCGTAGTAACTGTAGTAGAAATAGAAGTATTAGTAGCAGTAGTACTATTTGTTGTATTAGTAATACTGATAGTAAAAGTGGTATAAGGATTAATAAGAGTAGTAATATTAATAGTATTAATTGTAGTATTTGCAGCAGTAGTATTATTAGTGTTAGAATTATTTGTACCTGTAGTACTAGCAGGTCATTGTAGTAGAAATTTTAGCAATAGAAGTAGTGGTATTAGTAGTATTAGTAGTATATGTACCCGCTATCGTAGTTATTGCTGTAGTAATAGTATTATTTGTAGCAATAGTAACAGAATTATTATTACAATTAATAATGAAAATTTTGGTAGTAAATATAGTAGTAGCAGCATTAATAAGTAAATAAGTAATATTAGTAGTATTAAAATTAGTAGTAGATGTAGTAGTAGAGGAAGCAATAGTAGTACATGCTTCATCTTCATTTGTAACTTAATTTCCAGTTTTCGTAGTAACAGTACCCGAGGGAGACTTTTATAAAAACTAGAACGACGTTTAACTTATCAAAACAATACTGTCGGTCAGGTGTGTAATAATAATAATAATAATAATAATAATAATAATAATAATAATAATAATAATAATAATAATAATAATAGTAATAATAATAATAATAATAATAATAATAATAATAATAATAATAATAATAATAATAATAATAATAATAATAATAATAATAATAATAATAATAATAATAGTAATAATAATAATAATAATAATAATAATAATAATAATAATAATAATAATAATAATAATAATAATAATAATAATAATAATAATAATAATAATAATTTGCCTATACTAATTATTTAACCGTTTTCTCTGGGTGTTGCAAATTTGAGTGTTTTGAAGTTTACCACCATTGCAGTAGTAAACGTTTGGTCGATAACCCTGATTTTGAATGTTTTTTACAAATTGCAATAGAATTTTAAATACTATTATCATTAGTATTTTCTGTTATTCTTTTTGACTTTTGCGCATAGCTTGGATGCCCCTGTTCACCGCGATAGGACTGTTGCTGCTTTTCATGTCGGCTGTGTTGTCTGCGCTGGCCGATCGTTCAATTGTACCGCAGGCGGTGACCAGACAACTTTTATTGACAGGAAAGCGCTCGCTCTTCGTATAGGCGCACACGAAAAACACACATATATACACACGCACCGACACACAAGTCAATGATGTTTCAGGTCAAAATTTTGTCTGCAAATTGGAAATATCCGGAAAAACACCTGAAATTCACCATGTATTGCATATTTTTACGTAAAGCAGATTACAGATTTTGACAATCTCTATTATCGCTTTTTACCTGAACTTGGTTTTGAATAACAAGGGATTGTTTTTTTACCTGATTTTCGGACGGTACCGAAATGTTTGAATCCACTTTCATCATGGTCTTTCCGGGTACGGAAATCTTTTTCAATGGCAAACACATCACCCACTAAGTTGACAATCAGTATGTCAAGTGGAAATATTAGTTTAAACTGCCTCATTTTATACATGTTGTTAGATATCTTAAACATAACGTTTATTTAAAAAATGCTAAGAAAGTGTATGTTAAATTGGTTTGTGTATGTCTGCATGTATACACTCTTCGCAATGAGATTACAGTGATTTAATGACAATTACTGACAGCTCCGAAAATCAGGTAAATTATCTATTTCCTGTCGCGCAACATATTTCTTTTAAGGGATTGTTTCCCTTTCCGCTATTGAATGAAAAACATTTCGGTACTCATTTTGGGTAACATTTTCTCTCCACAGCTCATCCTACCAATTAAAGACTGTAATAGAACAAGTGTGAAACTACATTTAATTCGTTACATCTATGCGTATACCTTGATTATCACATATTATCTGCTGACATTTTTCATGATAGGAGTGGGTCGCTTATGTGTGGGTCTATAATTTCTAAATATTTAGTTAAATATAATTAAAAACATGGTTGTATCCATCCAAGTGAAACTACATTGATTGAATTTAATTTAGTCTTTACACGCGGCGAACCAACTTTTTTATACTTAAATACTGTTTGTTGCGAAGATCTAATATATATGCAAGTATGTATTAGGTATTGCGAATTTAGGACCTAATTAGTTCAGTTGTGAACGGAAGGATAAACAAGACAGCATGAACAGAAAGGCAACTAAAAATTCTTTTCGTATTAGTGACTCATCAGTAGAGTTATATTACGCTCCTTTAACCACTACATACTTGGGTGAGGAATGGTGATAATAGGACGATACAATCTCCTAGACGAATGTAAACTCGCAGTAGAGTAACTAACATCGTATAGTCTCGACAATGCGACTTCAACACTAACTCACTCTATATAATATATATACCGAGTCTGTAAAGGATACCAACATTATGACACAATGTTAGTACCCGACACCAACATTATGGGATCGGAGAGGTACATAGTACTAACACTATGGTTGCCGAGTCGGTACATGGCACCAACATGATGACATTGTCAAATACTTTATATGATGTTAGCTTCACTATTGTAGGTTTACGCATTCGTCCAGGAGATTGTATCGTCCTACTATCCCACATTCCTCTCCCAAATATACATTGGGTAAAGGGCGTAATACCGGCTCCTACTGATGAGTCGCCAATAAGCACGAAAGGAATGTGCATGAGATTATACTTTCCGTTCATGCTGCTTTGGTTTATCCTTCTTGGTCACAACTGAACTAATTTGTTACAAGGGTCACAATACCTAATAAATACTTTTTTATACTTACCATATTAAATCACGTATTTGAAGATAACTAAAGTGTTTATAAAGAAGAAAAATTAATATAAATGCCCAGTAGTAAAATCATATCAGACTAAAAGTTAAAAATTTTAGTAAAAAAGCTAATATAAGACATCTAATTAAAATAAATGATAGAGAGGAGATTTTTAATAAAATTACCTACCAAAAGAAGGACAGATGTTATTTAATATAAAATTCCATTGTCATTATCATTTAACGAGAAGCGATTTATTTTGTCCAAACAAGATAATATTGTGATTTAACAGGGTGAAATTTACGTTTAACTACAAAAAAGCATTAGATTAAATTATAAATAAATTCTGATATACATATATATATATATATATATATATATATATATATATATATCCATTTTTGAGGTGCGCAACATATAACTTATTTGTTTAGATTTTAGGTTGTATCAAATACCAGTGATATTTCCAAGTGAAAATATTAATTGATTATTAAAAACACATTTCAAAGCGCTGAGTATCTTAAATAGAGTATCTTTAAGATATCGACGGACATCACCTAAAGTTCTTGTCTAATGTTACCAATTAGATTATTAATTTGCGTAAACATTTAAATACATGTATTACAATCTAGTTTTGTGAAACAAATAGACAGTTCCATATCTCAAGATCTTTCATATTTAGTAAACTTTTGTATTATTTACAAACAGTGATTATTTTCTGGTTGTGTGCTTGTGGTTTGATTGTGAATTCCTGTGCATATTTAATTGTTTTCCATTTTTAAAGTACTAGTGTCTGAGTCATTTAATATATAAGAATTCTAATAATGTAAAAACACTTTCACTCCTCTTTCTCTCAGCTCGCTAGTAGGTCCTATTTTGTGCCGTGCAATTTTTTTCGAAATCAATTAACAACTTAACTTTTCAAAGTTTCATGTATATTAATATTTATATTTATATTTATATAGTGTAATCAAAATGGCCAGATATGATCAAATGTATTTTGTACGTATGTCAGAAACGTTATATAGTCTGAAAAAATAAAATTAATCTACAAGATTCATATCGTTAGTTTTGTGCATGAATCGTTAGCAGATAGAAATGCTGTGGTCGGGACTTGAACCTCAGCATGTTTAGCTCAGAGCCGCGTAATTCTGGCAACTACCGATGAAAGCTCAATATGGACGAAACGTCTAATAAATAAAAATCTTCTGCTATCTTATGCGATTTGTAGTTTGATTTGCAATATATATATATATATTAAATATATAAAATTATAAAATAATATATATATATATATATATATATATATATATAATTATGTATAGACGAGGGAAAATATCACTAACAGATCCAGAATAATATCTGTAAGTACTGGTATAAATAATGTATATCAATAGATGAATTACGGTTCTTCTTTTCGCATATATATATATATATATATATATATATATATATATATATATATATATATATATATATATATGTGTGTGTGTGTTGTGTGTGTGTACGCAGTTTGTTCAGACGTTGTGTAAACTATTTTTAAAATGTAACGTATTTGTTTATATTTTGTCTACTTTTCAAATCAAAATTTTTTATTTCAATGAATCAGCAAATGAAAGATTTTGTAAACATTAAAGCAACTATTTAGACCTATGTTAAGAAAAAGAAGGAGAAAACAAGGTTTTTGTTATTGTAGGATAAACCTAGGCTAGTTTTATATTTTTTATACACTTATAAACCTATGAACGCGAATAATTTTTTACTTTCTTATACCATTTGCCATACTTAAAATTAATGTCGCCGGTAACGATTTACTTGGACATTGAAAAACTTAATAACTGCTTTCATCATTCTAACCATTTCCATTCTTTAAATAGAGTTTGCACGCATTTGATAAACATCAAGCCCTTTGTGTTTAACCACTCGCGCAACATAGAAAAATTACCGCCAGTCACACGTTTTTACATTGAATTATGCTTTTTAAAGCGCGACAACGAACTGACTGACGAAGTTCAAACTGCAAAGCATAAATAACTAAGCAAAATTAGACATACTACTTCTACAACGAGCAGTTTCGCCTAATGTCTACACAAATTCTACTCAGTCACAAATATCAAAATTTTGCAACTTTTGCCATGTATATACACATTGCACAAATAAACCGTCAGTGCTTGCGCGAGTAGCGATTACGATTCTTTGGCGAAAATTTGCTTTTCTTGAGATAATCTCGAATCATTTTGTATTAAGTTGTATGTGATTCCATTGTTATTACCATCCGCAAAATCAATGTTTAAAACTATAACGATTTTCATTTTTGCATGAATGTTGTCCAGTTCTTTTGTATAAACTTTAACAGGAGATGCCTATCAAATCTGCTATTCGTGTTATTCATTTGTGCAATTCATGAAGATTTATTTATGAATATGTCGATTTGTTGTTTGGCTAGCCATTTTATTGAAGGTGATCACGGTTTCGCTGAATAAGCCTTGATAGTTTAAATTTTCTCTTTTAGGACTTCAGATACCCCACTGATTCTGGCTTATTAATACCCGAATCGTTTTGACTAGTAGCTGAATCGTCCTTTTTGACTTGCATACATTTTTGAAATCGATTAGTTACCTAGGAAATAGTTTCGATTTTTATTGATTTTTGAGTTTTGTAATTCAGATTTATGTTCATTATTTGACATGCATATCATTTTATATTCTATTTCTACGTTGAATCTACGACTAACCAACATCCATTCACTGATCTAATGATACTACACATAATAACCAGCGTTTAACTAGAATGGCATACTCATGTTTCTGTGTTGCATAACTATCAGAATTCATAATTATGTGTGGGCTTTCATTTTGCACTAGGTTGCCTATTCGTAGAGGTGAGAGGAATGGAAGGTTTTAGAATGAATTTTTAGGTATTCTCTAATTCACAAATAAAAGTAACTATTATTTTTAGCGTTAAAATTTTGGAATTGAATATTTTTTTCTCTGCAGGTGTCAGCTGTTACATATTGCTCATATGTTAATCAGAGAAGCAGCTAATTTAGTCACACTGCGTACCGTTACTTAAATGGAAGAGGTCACCGATATGCTTGTTATGTATATACTTTTTGTATAATGTTTCACGTTAACAACATCATTCCTAGATTTTTGTTCATATTTCTATTAATCATGGCGGCTGTATTTTACTTAAAGAATACAATATTAATCTTTATTATTTAGATCCTTATCTAAGAATGACTACGTTGTCGGTCCGCTTTGTGCCGGTACCTATTTTATTAAGCGAGGAATAATATGATTGTACAAGTTATTGCCTCTATTCATGAATTGCATTTATGAACAACAATAACCAAAATACGACTTTCACAAATGGGAACAACTTCACAGTTTTGATTGGTTAAAAATTGTTTAATTAGAGTTAAATTCAAAAAAATACTACAGCTGCAAACAAATAAATGACATACTGTTAATGGACGAATTCATTTCCTATGATAAAGTTAGAAAAATCAAAATTAAATATTTCCTGATGTCATTTGATTGATATTTCGATTGACAATCCGGTCGATATTTTGGAATTCCATCTCCATTTCTCAGCAAAATACGAAGGGTTGCGACACCAACTAACACAGTGTCTAAAAGAGAATTAGTTTATAAACTAATTTATTTTCGATTTATGTCTGTCATTTAAAACAATGCTGCTCCATTTTTTTGCTTGTATTCACTAAAATCTTATAAAATTTTGAAAGACATTTTGTCTGAGTAATTTTTGGTAGATGCCATTTATAAACTATGCATCTTTTAGACGTTACCCGTTTGAAATTAAAACAATTGACAGTATAGCCAATAATCAACGAATACTAAACAAGATCAGATTTGCCTGTTTATCCATAATATCATATCGTTTAATTTTATTCTCTTTCGACCAGATCAGTCACTTAATATTTCCAAGTACACTTCATCACATAACCTACATGTAATGCCATAAAAACAAGGTAATTAAAATGACGATTAAAAGTGACAGCCATTTGTGCATATTTAAAAAAATATATTTACAATGTTTTATATCGATGATGATGACTACATTTTTCTCAACTTCGAATCTAGTATAACTATTAAATTTAAATCCGTTTTGGGGTTTAATGCGGTTTTAATTCATACGATTTAAAATCAAATCTTCTTATAGCTTAGTCCACCACCGTTTCTATTTGCTTCAGGAACTGCTCTTAATAAGTTTTTCTTGACCGACCTACTAAATTTGAACAAACGTTTGTAAATTCATCTCACTTATTGGTTTCTAATTATTACGGTTTAAATAAAAGTAGTTATAAACATAAAAATTGTACTCGCATGACTGACTAGAAAGTACTTGCTAGTAGCAGAGATTATTTACAACAGCAAGAGTCTAAGATATATGTAAAGGGTTTTTATTGTTTTTGAGCCAATAGTTGTATACAGACTCGCTAGTAATGTAGCAACTTTATTCAATGAAATACATAAAACTGAAAATCAATAAATTGATAAACGAATAATCATGTTGTCTCTGGCAGCTATTGTTGGTGATTTTTATTAGTTGTGGACTAAAGAAATGTTTATAGATAGAATGTGGGATCAAGTTGTATTTGGCACAAGATTTAAAAACACAACCAATAGAAAACTAGAATCGTACATGCTGAAACACACACGCACGCACGCCTTTGCACAAGAAACTCACCAATTTGCATTCAAAGTGTGCTCAAATTTCTTTTGATTTATTAGCTGAGGATTAAAAGTATTGCACAAAACAGCTTCTGCTGTGTCTAACCACTCCTTGATTTTGCCAAGAAAAACCCTTGTTAATCCGCTTTTGTTTGAGTGCTATTTTGATAAAGTGTGTTTAGTTTTTGCCGAAACTTTCTGGCGAAAAGTAAATCAGCCTTTTAATGGTATAGTGTACATCCGCTCTATAATAAATTAACGATTCAATAAGTTATTTTCACTATTTAACTTTATTTATTTACATTTTTCAATGGGAAATCAATTCAAATGTAACAACAAATACCAGAAATCTAAGAATAAAATTAATATCGTGAATTTTAAAAGCATCGAATCCGACTTAAAATTGCAATAGATTTTGCGTATTTATGCGCGTCTAGTCATGGTATTACATTGTAAAGTAACTATCACTGCCAGTGCGAGATTATTAATGCGTAATTGGTGCTTTAATTTAAAAAAATTATATTTTGCACGAAAAAGTGTCCTTTTCGTGCATTACGCACATATCGAGCAAACATTTACTAAGAACTCGTTTCAAAGAAGTTTAGTTTCTTTTCTAGTATTAGCATAATTATCTATCTATAGGTATCGAATTTTTTCTATTGTTTCATGATGATTTATTTCATTTTTCTGTCATCCTTAAAATATGGAAGACAAATCGGACAACAAACGAAGGTTTCTACATCACACCATTAATAAATGTTGTATTTCTTAAATACTTTGCCATTTTAAATATTTGTGAAATCACCGATTAATTCAAATGCTTTCGATAATCATAAAAACATAGTCAACATTCCATCGCCATAACATGAATCATTTTAGCCTTAATCAGTATTTTTATCTTTTAAAAAATCTCTTCATTTTTACAATTGTAATATAATAAAGGCGTTTTATTCTTTCTTTAAATGTTGCATAAGGCTTAATCAGTTTTAATTTTGGTTAATTTATCATTTTTGCCGAGCAATTTTTGCACATTTGATATTTTAACTTTTTGCTTTAATTTTAAAACTGTTTTAGGATGTTAGAACAAGCGAAGAAGTTTTATTTTTTCAAAGATGGTTACACGAATCGAATTATAACGGTTATTAAATTTAACAGCGAACAGCGTGGATTTATTCAATCTTTTTAAATTTATTTGAAATAATTAATCTAGAATTCTTCAGAAAATGCCCCATAAAAAGTCTATTTGACACATTAATTTATTTAAAAAGTTGGCATTTATAGTAAATTTCAGTGGTCAGGTTTTGAATTAAAGTGTTTCAATTTGATCAAATTAATAAGCAAACAAATTTCAAGTGATAACCACTCCCATGTTGCACGTTTATTTTTAAGAATAAGCTCAAACTGAACATTATAACTGACGAGTGTATATATATATATATATATATATATATTCTTTATTTATTTTTTGTAAATAATTTTTTATCAAAATAAGAAATACTTGCTAGTTTTAATTTTTCAAAAAAAAATTTTGTAGGCAATAATGAAAGCAGGGATATATTTAACTACATGGAAAATAAATAGTGAAAAATATCTACAGCAATAAAATGTTAAAATTTCAGAATCTTATAAGCAAAATTACAATCACTCAAAGATAAACAAACCGCGACCTTCTTTAATAATAGTCTTCTTCCTGAAATTCTTATTTTAATTTAGCAACAAAACTGATTAGACTGTTCTGTGTATATGAAAAATTTGCCGGTTTTTTCAAGCGATTTAGCTATTTTTATGTTCAGTTTGTTGTATTATTTATAACATATATATTGCTTTGTAAATATATAATTATAAATGCAAAAATGTGCAATTCCTTATTTTCATTTAATTTTTTAGAGAAAGATTATTAAAAAAATGAGATACGGTACGAGAATTTTAGTTTTAAACTGGTTTAATATTATGATGCATTTGCAATAAATATTTTAACTAAATTGTTGGAATGTGTATGGAATTAGACCAACTTGACGGTGAGGTGACTTTCACTTGAAGCAATTGTTAATGATGTTATTTAACAGAAGTAAAACTTAGATATATTGACTGTAGGAATTCTATTGCGATTATATCTGGGAAAACTATTTGTCTAGTGATCTTTATAAAATCAATTATTAGTAGTTTCATAATCGAATTATACTATAAAGTTTAACCAAATATCTAAAATTTATAGATTGTTTTAAATTATACTCTAAAAAAAGAACGGACACAGTCAATTAGTAGTATCTATTTACATGAATAGTTAACAATTTTAACAAAAAATCTTTATAAATTCAGAACTTTTAAATGTTGTCTACATAATACGGCTTTATTATGATTTGCGTTTAAATAATTAAAAAAACATCGGTTGTGTGGGCGATGGTAAACCTAATTTAAATAAATGCTGCAATCTTGCTTTGAACAACAGTGCCATTATATATATCAATTTGTCAGTATAAACTAATTACTGTGTAAGGTCGAAAAAGCAATTCTCTTTCTACATTATGCAACACTTAATTGAAACTGGAAAATGTATGCTTAAAATAGGTCTTATGTTTATGTCAAGTTCGCTACCTCGATTTAAATATTGATTCACGTTTATTTGAATATTGCTCTTTGATTTTAATAACATTTTTCATGACACTGAAAATAATTTATGTTCCAGTTTGTCCAAATAATTTAAATTAAACGTAGTCGCTTGAATGTGAGTATACTTGCACCATACATGATTATTTGAATTAGAGTACCATATTAATCTGGATATGGAAGTTCGTAATTTCTTTTAATTGTTCAAAAGACCTGCCCGAGCAGTAAACTCCGTAATACAACTTTCAGAAATGGTAGAATTATATGTGTTTGCGATGCATTAATACCGGATTACAAATGGGCTAAAATCTGATTAGTCAAAAATCAGATAGTTTTCGAAATGGATAATAAATCCTGGTTGTGGCAACACAAACTCTGCATCTTAGCATGTGAGCTACTAATGCAAGCAAAATCCCTGAAGTCCACAAGAATCAAACACGTCTAACATCAACTAGTTTGAGTGAAACAATTCCGTTTACAACCTAAGATAGCGAATCAAGGGCCCTTTTAATGGCCGACAATAAAGTGGATTCTGTGTGATCTATATATGCAGTGTAATTTTATTTTTCAATCTACACACACACACACACAAATTAAACAAATTGATCTGAAAGGTCTATAGCAAAAGTTTTTAATATAATGCATGTTCAAAACAAGACATAAACGTTATTTATGCGTTTATTTGTACAGAAGAATAAGATTTTCAACATACTATAATATAATGACAAAATTATAATTAGAAATAGCATGGCAAATAATTTGCTATTCATGAATATATAAAGTGTAAAAAAAGAATGATGTTAATTATTAACAGCCATTAAATGAAGCAATTTTCCAAATTCAGAAATTTTAAATTATTTTTTTCTGTACTATATTCATTTGATTTTTAACAGATGATAAGTTGTTATCTTTATAAGATTTCGTTCTGGATAAATATATTTTTACCAATGAAATTCTTCATACGTCATGGATATTATAAATACAAGGATAAATTTTCTAATAACTCTGATATGCGAAATCTCTATATTTATATGATTCATATGGGGTTACTTTTAAACACATCAACCCTCATTTTAATCATTAATTAGTTAGTTGACAACAAAAATTTGTGACGCAATACTGTTTAATTAGCTATGTTATAACTAAATCTATGCACGGAACTGGAAGTGATTTTTGGTTAGATATAAAGTTGAAAGAGACGAGAGAACCTGAATAACTATGTTATCTGTTAGATTCTAAGCAAAAGTATAATATGCTCAGTCATATAGTTGAACAATCAATGCTTCGACGGGTGGTGATAACGATTATCCAAACGACGTATGTGAGCTTGAGATAAATACCAATGCATTTGTATCTAACATGTCGCAGATATACACTCAATCAAACCTACTGAGGCATTTCGGCATTCGCGTGAAACACGTTATTGCACGATGGGAAATTGGCTGTCGAGGCTGAAACCGAAAAGCCTCTCCTTGGTATTCAAAACCAGATATGCGGCTCTAAACCCCAGTAGTCTGGCATGAATTGCAATTGACTGTATAGCCATTTATCTCTTTGGGAATTTCGCATATTATTCGTTAATCAAATTGCAATTTCTTTCGGTTGATAAAATGTCGTAAATATTACGCGCTCTTGACAAACAGTCAAGTCATTTTGACCAATGTCTTGTGCGGATGATAAATTTTGTCTTTATCATTCGCAAAATTCCAAAACTATCATAAATCAAGAATTAGCAATTTCACAAGAAATTTATCCAATTCCGAACAAACAGAATGAATGGAAACGTTGAAGTTATTTTTATGACACACATTGGAATTCTGTTGGTAAATTAATTGCAAATTAACTGACTAGTGCAGCTTGGAGAAATTAACGTCCTAAATATTCGCTTGAATTGTAATAACAGTTTAAATATTTATTTACGGTAGAATTCCCTAGGAATTGCAGGTTTAGGTATTTAGGGCAATAATATGTGCAATGAAAATTACAAACTTACCTAAGAATAACAAAACGATCTGCAATGAAAAAACTCAATTCTAAAATCTTGTGTTTCTGCAATTATTTTTAAACTTCGTGAAATTAAATCCAAGTTAAAATTTTTCATTATTAGAAAATTAGCAATGGATACATTTCATACAAAATTACTATCACCGACAAAATTTACATAAATATAATAGTTTTTTTCCTTTACAAAAGCGACTATAT
This sequence comes from Eudiplozoon nipponicum, assembly GCA_029291075.1. Classification (NCBI taxonomy): domain Eukaryota; kingdom Metazoa; phylum Platyhelminthes; class Monogenea; order Mazocraeidea; family Diplozoidae; genus Eudiplozoon; species Eudiplozoon nipponicum. Next base: position 62,054 of record JAQBSW010002992.1, read on the forward strand.
AGTAAGAAATTACATTTTCACTTTTAAGGTAATAAATTTTTGCGATCTATTAAATGGAGCATCACAAATGTTTTTTTGTTGTTGAGATATTTAGATTAATAAAAAATTGATTTTGTTTATTATGGAACAACAGTGATGTATCTTATTTTGAAATTCACCATTTTTATAATAATCTTTAAAGGGCAACAAATTTAAAGTGTGTATGGAAGTGGGGATTGTGACGAGATGTTCCAGAGTAAAAAATACTAACGTGTCACTTAGCTGAGAAGATTTATTAAATCAATTTACTCTTTGGAGGCATAAATAGATGTCTTAGTATCAATTTAGGAAAGCGGATTATTGTACTAGGGTTAGTTCGAGAAGTGTTTTAATTAGAATTTACTACTTTAATAGCCGGTGAAACTTGCCAGATTCTTACGTCTAGCAAGCTAGCTGTGCTGCTTTGTGAATACCGATAAATGTTGATAATGACGGTTGACGAATATTGATATTTATCTGCTCATTATGTGCTATAAGCATCACGTGCATAGATCACACAATTAAAACCGGATCATTTTAATATTTTACAAATGAAAATAAAGAACTTTTATTTTATGAGGAATAAAGAATAAAATGGGAAAAACTTTCTCAATCTGAAGGCCAAATGAAAAGAGCTGAAATGTGTCGCAACGCAGTTTAATACATAATGCTCAACTTTGTTTAATTTATCTGATTTACCCTCCAGGCGTAAGAATTATATGATATCACTAAGCACGTTATCCATCTTTCATATATAGACTGAATTATCCATTATAATAATGCGTTCGCCTTTTTCAGCGCGTAAAACATTTATTTAATAAAATCTAATGATATATTTTAGCGCATTCAAACGTTGTTTATTCGATGTATGTTGTGCTGCGCATTTGGACAATTTCAGATTTGAAACCTGATCAGTTTAAATTTATTTGAATCAGTTGTACCATCAATGATTGTGGTTCTAGGTTGGCTGTTTATTCAAATAGCAGTTCAAATGACGCCTGATAATCAAATTAATATTTATCTGAAAAATAAATTTACAAATTTTGGCACATAAAGATAAATTTAATAAAATTTTTTGATTTTTTAATATATATGTAGTCAAAACTATGCCGCAAATTTCGGAATATTTCTCAACTACTGCTACTTAAACTTAGTGTGATTAAAATTTAAATAATAAGTTGAAGCTTACCGAGATTTTGAAATAAGTAGTGAATATGATATGATATATGACTCGCCAGTAGGCACGAAACGCATGTGTTCATGAGATTATATCTTTCGTTGATGCTGAATTTGGTGTTTCCTTCTGGTCCTATTTGATTAATTTATTACTAGGTGTGCAGTACCTGAAATGAGATATCCTGAGGCAAGGCGAACATGATCACTATTTATAGAATGTAATGGAATTTTAGACGGTGTAGCTATATTTTCTGATATTGAACCGGAGGTGAGTTACAGCCCAAACTTTCTCAAAATTTTGTGTCCAGTAACGATGCGTCTAATATGTCACAAATAACACCACTTCTTGGCTCAAATGCATAGAAAATTCAAGTATGTGTCTTCTAGTTTTTTGCAAAATCAATCAAAGTGGTTTTCGTATATTCAACAATCTTTGAGTGACAGGGATATAGTAAAAATTGTTTCTATGAAGCATACGGATTTAAGATAAGCACCACCCAGTTTTGACCGGTCGCAAAATATTATAAAACTGCTTTCAGGAAAATACACTGACGCGTTTTTAAATGCTGTGCAGACTAATCAAAAAATCTAATTGGTGTTTATATTAAACCCGCACACACTATTTAAATAATATCCAACGTCACATGCGCGGCTAACTTTTAAATATATAAATAATTAAACGATTTTAATCCATGATACGCAGAGTGTATCAGATAATAAACCTTAACGAAGAACAAATAAATACTACTAAAACAACGCACCTGATTTGATAAAAATTGTTTTTATTTAGTTTTATTTAGTAAAATTTAATCAGTAGAAAGTATTTACCTTTTCTAAACCTGATAGACACGATTTTCATAATTACTTTAACAAATTTTTATCTCTCTCCTATGGTTTTGAATAAAATCATCTGACGCATTAGTAACAAATGTCATTTATTGAATATGGTCTCCATGTAATTTTTAAATTCGGAAATTAAAATAAACGAAAATATAGGAAAATTATTTGAATGGATTGAACCATTGAAAGTTAATTTATGCCATCTCCGGTAAATTGTGTGAGCCAATTTATTCATGTGTTTAAATCGAAATGCATTTTACTGAATCATACAAATTCAGATGAAAATGTGCCCGCGAATTAAAGTAATAAGTATTCATTTCCGTAATCGGTACTTGTTTTAATTTGTGTCATACAAAGGAACAAGATGAGCCAATTTTATATTATGATATGGAATTATCTAATTTGTTGTTTTAATTCAGTTAATGGGATACTATTTGTTTTATACAATCCTTGATTTGATCAGCAAATCTGCATATCTGTAGTTATCTTTAAAGACAGTTGATATCGTTGGGAAATTTTTAATCCAAGTTCATCAAGTAAAACACATAATGATATAGTAATTACCTTAATAGACGATAGGATTTATTCAAGAAATAATTATTGACTTAAATTTAGCGTTAGAATGATCCTAATTCAGTTAGAAATAATTATAACGTGTTATATTCTTAGATTCTAGATATATACTATTCAAAACCTGCTGTTTTCTATATTCATTTTTTTTAAATAAAAAATTTACCCGATCCAACGGACATTCAAGTTCTGGAATCATCTATTAGGAAAACCAATTGTGGACAATAACACTGGTTGTCCGCCCAATTACGATAGACTAAACGTATCCTAGGTAAACCTTGTGGGTTATAAAACTCTCCTTAAACTTAGTGAGATTAAAATTTAAATAATAAGTTGAAGCTTATCGATATTTCGAAATAAGTAGTGAATATGATATGATATATGAAATATTTCGATTAGGTTTATTCTATAATTGCATTTACTGGGTGTAGCCGAACAATGAATCAAAAATCGATAGTTTTAATTGTAAAACTTGACAGCTCCTCTTGAAAAAATCATGTGTGATGTAACAGACTCACAAGTAAAATTATTACTCACTTGAGGAAATTCATGTTTCCATTGAAGCCAAAGATGTCACCGGAGAAAATGGCGTCAGGTGGAATTGAATATATGTGACTGAACCCGACATACGAATGTCAATTTTGATAGTTAACATTACTGTTGTTAACATTCTAGGAAAGAATGATATTAGATGCATCTTTTCAGTTATAGAACTCAGGTTCACTGGACTAAGTGTTTTCAAACTCTTTCAAAAAATATAATAAATCAGATAATGGAAATGTTTAGCAAGTACTACACAAAAACGAATAATCTCATCATACCGAGGAAGTAATGCGGGGCGTAATCACCATCGATACCATATTTCAGCTACTGGAACCAGAATTCCAACGTTATTGAAATTGAGTTACCCAAATTACCGAGTGTAATTATGGAAATTTTCTGAAACACGTTAACTAAGTATGTGATCAGCTATTTTGGTCTATCTATCGAGAATAAGATTGAAGCTTTCAAGAATAATGGAGGCTAGTTTAGTGTGCATGTTAATTTATTTGAATTAATCGCAATTTCAACAACTCCATTTGATAGAAACATCATTTCAACCTAGTCCTAATGGAATTCACTTATAACAGAAACACGAACATGAAGCGTGGTTTAAATTATTTAGGCAATTTTGTAAAAACATTGTACGTTGTAAATTAATGCATGGTAGGGCAGCATAACAGACGTGATTTTTTTGGTAGCCCACTGTGTGTACCGTTTCTTGCTTGCCTTTTTTGTGTCAATGTGATAACGGTGTGTCGATTGAATCTATACCACCATTTTTCATCGTATTACCACGGCGTTTGCATATGTCTGTCAACTTTTGTGTTCATTCTATATGTATGTGCATGTTTGCGTGTGTACATCTAAAAATATGTGCTTGTAAATGTGATCGTAACTGAGGCCTAAAAAGCAAGAAATATTATAATATATTTTTGGCCGTTCCATTTTACTGGTATAATAACTAAGATAACAACTGAATATCTAAAACGATATTTTCATGGCCGCCTACTTTTAAATATACTTAGTTAAATTTGCAATTGATTTTGTTTATTTTAACTTTGTATCTGACCACAGATTGGCGAATTCCTTCAACATCTATACTTTTTCCTTGTAACAGTTTGATGGACACTGGCAGGCGCTTTTTTGTTTACATTGTATTTGAATTTGTCTAATTGCTGACTAAAATAAACTTAGCCTTGTACAGGACCATCGGCATTTGATGCCGAAATATTGTCGGTAGAATCATTTCGGCTGTTAGAAGGTATCACCAGTAATTGAAATATTTTAAAACAAAAACAGACAAACACTGTTTTAAACGCAACTAAAATAAAAAATAATGCATGTCTGCAACATTCGATTTTTACTAATTTTTCATATTACATTGCAGATTACGTGACTCGATGCCCATAAACTCAGTGGTACATTAAGTTTTCAACAAGCTTTCCTTTGGGTTATCTGAAGATGTTATGAATATAAAACTGGTTCAGTCACATTTTGTGGCATCGGTTCGAAAACGGTGTTACAATGAGATGATTAGACTTTTCCTTGCATGGCGAGACACTGAATATCAACATTCAAATTATCTTAGATAATCAAATTTGTCTCCATGTACCCAGAGATGATCTCCCAAAGAACTGCTTTTGTTAGCTACAAAATAGATTAATTGTAAGGCAAATAAGTTTTACTGTGCTCAAGATACTTTCTTTTATTAAATTTTAGATTATGGAAATGTAGTTATTTCAAGTGTTATAGATTATTGTCATGAATCATAAAAAATACGGATTCATAAACCATGTGCCACACGATATCATACAAATAATTGCTGTATTTTATAAATAGTACTATGTTCAACAGAAATAATAAAACACATAATCTATATATATATATATATATATATATATATATATATATATATATATAACGATAATACAATTAGACAAACATTGATTGCGCGGGTGGTGGTAAGAAATATTTAAATCACGTTTGCCAACTTGAAGTAAGCACTTTTGCCAATATATTTAGCCAGACTTCGAATAAAAGTAAAACTACAGTCAATCACACGCACTAACGCTTTTCGAACTTCCATGTTCACCATCAGAGTACGACGGCAACTGACTAACGGTTACCAAACCGCAATGAAATTATATGGGAAGCAAAATTAGATATGCGGCTCCATCCTCTAGTAAACTGGCATCCATTCTACTTGACTGAAAATAACTGAATGCCCAAATTCTAAGCAGTGCAGATTTCAGCATGATAAAAAGAAGTACAACGAAATGTTTTCGGGCCTCACATTGATTTAAACTTTATTGGAAAATTGAATAATAAATTAAAATCAAATCTCTCTCATCGTTATTAAATTGGGGTCAAATTTTAAATTTTTGCAGTCAAAGATGAAATTCCATGTCCTATACGAAAAATTTAATTTGGATGATCTTTCGAAGATTTAATCTCTATGCCTGCCAAAAAAATGTTCCAACCTGACTTGCCTTTTATACCATGAAGGAATTGGTTTCGGATTTAGCATATGAGATTGCAGGCTTCAGTAAAAAAAACTAAGAACACCTTAAAAGATCATCCCTGTGCTAGAACTTAGTCTGAAGTTTTCAATATATCTCGCAAAACATGGAATTTAATATTCAGAAGAAAGATTTGGCATAAAACTCTCATTTATATTATGTATTGTTGAATGGACGAAGCAGTTTATACTCATTTAATTGATTGGTCAACAAAATACAGAACAACAATTTAATCCGATTCCCTAGCTTATAGAAAATGAGTAATCTTTCGTGCAATATTGCACCACCATGCGAGGAAAATTTAATTAATTGAAAAATAGTCGAATGGTGCAGGTAGATATTAGACTGGTGGGATTGAAAATTGTGCTACAGATTTTTTTAGTTTAATATCCACCACGGTTTTAAAACTGTCAATGGCATTCCACCCTTTGACCACTATATATTTGGGTGAGGAATGTGGGATAATAGGACGGTACAATCTCCTAGACGAATGTGTAAACTTATAGTAGTAAAGCTAACATCATATAAAGTCACGAAAATGCGACTTCCACGCTAACCCACTCTATATAATATATATACCGAGTCTGTAAAGGATACTAACACTATGGCTATTGTGTCAGTAACCGATACCACAATTATAGTAGCGAAAAGGTACATTTTACTAACACTATGGTTCCCGAGTCGGTACATGGTACCAACATGATGGATATCAATGTATGCTATAGTTCGCCGAAATTGAGAATTACAACTATTTCTGAACACCTGTTACTCCAGTAAATCCATACACTCTGGCCTTGATCGATATCAGTTATCGAATTTCGCGGTAAGCATGACATCATTAAATTCAATATATAACAGATAAATACTGTTTGTTTCGGAGAACTAATATATATGCAAGTATGTATTAGGTGTTGCAATCCTAGTAACAAATTAGTTCACAAACTAGTTGAAAACGTTTTTGCTTGCTTCCGTGCGATTTTATACATGATGCACGGTGCATATTCAATAAGGCTTCACCGCAAAATTAAGCAAAGATATGAAGGGTAATAGCGTTGCTTGCTAATTAGTTAAATGAAAGACCAAGAAAATATTTTAATGCTCTGTGAAGTCTTTTTAATGCAAGTTACGATTTAAATATAGAAATTTATTGTGAACACTGGACATTTGAAAATATCAGGTAAAGTATTGTTATTAAAAGAAAATGTGCTTATTGACGTACTGTAACAGTCAGGAGATTTATGTTTGTTGGGCTATTTAACTGTAGCCATGAGCATTGATAATCGTAAAGATGTTCGTATTTTTTGGTTGGATTTAATAAGAAAGACTGTCTGCAAAAAAATTGTCAGCCTTTGCGGAATTCAGCTCGGTATCACACGTTAAACTTGAAAAAGAACTTGGTGCAGTAACCGGAAAGAAAATTCCAACAAAATTAAAGATATTAACATATAATGGAGGTAGTATACAATTCAAACGACGCTGTACTATGCCAAAAATAACGGCTTTTATTTGATTATTTACAGTGTATATTGATTTAATAATCGAAATTGTTTTGCTTATCAGAAAGTAATGCACTTTTCACATCAAAGTACATTGATACGGTTACTCTCAATAATTTATGTTCAATGTCTGTGCAGGCTGTTGGGGAATAAAGAAGCATTTCTGCTGATATTCAAGTTTACCCACTTGAGTTGATGGAATTAAAACTGTTTCTGGTTCATTACTTTCTTGATTGCAAGGTTGAACATTTTTGTGTACTTTACCAATACGTTTATACGGTTGCCTAAAGTAATTGTACAAAATTTCTTTCTTTGCAGTCGCCTCCTCAACGTTAACAGAATCCAACACTTTCTCGGTTATCTTTTGGTGGGAGGCCATTAGGCTTGTCAGCAACCGCTGGGGATTTGGAGCATTCGCTGTTAAATTATTTTCAAAAATTTCAGTCTGCTTAGATTTGATCATTTCAATCAGGTATTGTCCTTTGCAGTCTACGGAATCAGCATTGCTTCGCAGAACATCATTTCCTTCATGTTGTCTTATTTGAATGTACTTGTTGGGCAGTCGAGACTTTGCGACAAAACTGGGCGAACTTTGCATCAGCTGTTCAGACGACGATTTCGGCGGTGTAATCATAAAAGATTTGTCAAAAGCCAATGCCTGCATAGTCGGTGGTATGTCTGTAGGTTGAAGCGCGTTGCTGACTTCGTTGTTAGCAGCGGTAATCGGAGCGTACTTCAAAAGAAGTTCATGGCGCTTTTTCTGATAGAACATTACAATTGGAACGACGCACAAAAGACCAACCACGATGATGAGCGCACACACCAGAGGCACAAGGTAGACAGCACCTGTTTATAAATGGAAATATCAAAAATTTTAATTTCAGCTTTTGTGTGCATTTTCAATATGAATTCGGAAATAATCATGTATGGCAGTATAACTTTTTATAAAGCAGTTATCTAAGACAGCAAAAAGGTCATTTTTATTTCGCCAGAACATATATTTATATCTTTTGAAATGCGAGCTTTAATAAAATTCATTGTACCCTTCCTATGTGCAAAAACAAAAAGAAATTTTATCAGATATAAGAAAATTTTCTTTCTCATGGTCTTCTCAAACATCTACTCATGGACATATATTTACATATAAATTGGAAAGCAAAACAAGATAGAAATATGTGAAAAAAGAGAGTGTGAAAAATAGAAACCAATCAAATTGCGTGCGTCACATCCAGTTCAAGCTTAATGCTTGTACGTGCTTCTTCTGCTTACATAAATCCGGCTGCAATTTGTTTATTCATAAGGCTTCGTATGTGGCTAGCTCCCTTTTGTTTTTGCATTTAGTAATTACTTTGAATGCTACGTCTGGAGAAGCACGTACAAGCATTGAGCTTGAACTGGATGTGACGAACGCAATTTGATTGGTTTCTATTTTTCACACTCTCTTTGTTCACATATTTCTATCTTGTTTTGCTTTCCAATTTATATATAAAGATATTTTCATGAGTAGATATTTCAGAAGACCACGAGAAAGAAAATTTTCTTATATCTGATAAAATTTCTTTTTGTTTTTGCACACAGGATGGGTACAATGAATATATATCTGTCGAGTTGATTTCTGGATATTTTAAATTGTGCGGCGCTTAATTGTCTTATAAAAAATCAATACTGCCATACAGGATTTATTTCTCAATTCAAATTTAAAATAGGGAATATGAAAAATTTAATCCACTTATCAGGTTTGCAATTAATTTTGTTCGACAACTTATTTAGTCGTCAGTCGACTAATTTGCCCTCCATCCTCGAGTTCATTTTCCACTATCTAATTGTGGTGTTCTTCTAATGTAGCCAATTCCTCATAAAAGGAACGTAGATTTTGGACTTCAAAATTTCATCAGGGGAATGGGCTGTCAACTTATTAAATATTTCGGTTGGTTTAATTAGTCTTTGCATGAAGTGCTTCACGGTAAATTTTAAATTTGACATATGGAATCTGCCACAATTAACAGTACAAATTAAGTTCTTACGTAGAATGTTTGAAGAAAAATACTTAAATTGCGTGCAAAATTTTACTTATTAATTCTTAATTTATTTAATAAATAAACTAAAACCACTTATCGTTTAGCATATACAACTCATGATATTCATTGATATATCAAGCTACACTGCTACATGTGTTTTTGTGACGGAAGTTTATTCTATTCAAAATTGTATCGTTTTTCTTTTCAATCATTGAATTCAAGGGATAATTATCATCAAAATGCACAGCAATACAAAAAATCAATAGTAACTACTTTTTAAAATCAAGTTTGCGAGCTTGAAGTAGACACCAACCCCATTGTATTTAGCCAGTCGTCGAACAACATAACAAAACTACCGCTATTCGCACGCACTGACGCGTTTCGACATTCCATGTTATGTTGTTCGACGACTAGTTAAATAGAATAGGATTGGTGTTTACTTCAGGCTCAAAAACTTGATTTAAAAAATTGTTACCGTCTAATCAATTATTGTTTAAATGTAATAGTAACAATAATTAAATTTGAAAAAAATAACAAAAATTACAAAAATAAAAAAGTACGCACACAGATTTTTTATGGAGAGAGATTTAAGAAGTGAAGTATCTAGTTACTATGAGCAAATATGCCTAAGAAACGCTGAGAAATTAGGCAAAATAACAATACACAACACCTTTATGGCCATGAATAATTTAAGGTAAGGCATTATCAGCAACACAATTTCCTTGCGTTTGTCACTGTTTCACGTTGTAAACCCAATCAAACCTCGCAGGTAAATCTGCCTAACTGAGAAAAAAAGTTACAAAGATTATTCTACTTGAAATCTTCAACAAGATCGTCACTGAGCTCGAATCGATGCAATATCGCGCAGATTTTCCAACTAAGTGAAACCATGCACACGTGGATCTCATCCTGGCAGACAAGTTGGTCGCATACTACCCAATTTGGATGCCGTTGACATTAGCTACTTTTGTAATGTCAAATTCTTTCCACAGTGTTTCTTACGTCAATCTGGCTCTGAGTGAGTGATCAATGCTTTACTGGGCACTCGAATTGAGGGAATATGCAAAGCGTCACTGAACCAACACAGATCATGGAGCTATATCTGTTCGTCTAACGAGGAGCACCCGTTTGCTAATCCTAAATTACTTATACAGACGCAAGCGTTACAATTTAACAATAATTGTTTGCGCGGGTGGTGGTAACAATTCTTTAAATCAAGTTTGCGAGCTTGAAGTAAACACCAATCCCATTGTATTTAACCAGTCGCTGAACAACATAATAAAACTACCGCCAGCCGCAACGCACTGACACGTTTCGACCTTCCTTGATCATCATCATCAGAGTACGACGGCAAACTGACTATCGAGGATCAAACCGCATTGAATATATACGGAAATCAAATTTAGATATGCGGCTCTCACCTCTAACAGTCTCGCATACATTGAACTTGACTGGAAATGTCGGCTGCACAATTTCTATGCAGTCACGAACATTAACTATTTGTAGCTTTCGCCACATATACATATATAGGCAATACTATTTAACAATAATTGGTGCGCGGGTGGTGGTAACAATTTATTATATCAAGTTTGCGAGCTTGAAAGAAATCACCAATCCCATTGAATTAAATCAGTCGTCGAACATCACAGCAAGACTACCGACAGCCGCAACGCACTAACGCGTTTCGACCTTCTATGATCATCATCAGAGTACGACGGCAAACTGACTATCGAGGATCAAACCACCTTGAATATATATGCAAATCAAATTTCACTTTATGCTCGCAGAGTTCAAGCAAGTGTTGTGTGATCCTTTTAAAGTAACTTACAATTAAAGAAGGCGAATTTCATAGCGAAGGACGGAGAAGAACTTCTAATCAATTCAACGTGGCCTGAGCAGACTCCCAATTGTCGAATAGGAATACCATATCATCTGCATTCGAGAGCTGGCTTGGTATAAAATTTCGCCTAAACTGTCCCCGAGTTCTGAATCAAATTTTAATTGAACATCAGGCGGCTTATTTGTACCTATTTAAAATGTTATCTTTTGAATGTTTGCGCAGTGCGAGCTTGAAAGGTTGAACCTCCGCTATTCGCACTATTAGTTTGCCAAAGATCCAATTGATTCCCATTTCCAAGTACGCATCAAGTATGTCCTTTTATCGGCGTAGTGCGGATTTGACCCTTTTTTCGAAGGCTTCAACATCGTTCATGCTGGACACTGAAAACGAGATACGATCTAATCTTCATTTCCAGTGATTAGTATGAATGATTTTGAAGCCTTATGTAGAATGGTACGAATCCGCACCCAGACTGTAAGAAGACAAAATGGATTCGTACTTGGAAATGGAAATTAATCGGATCTTTGAGAAACTGATAGTGCAAAGCTAAAATCCGCAAAAGCATATCGCGGAGATTCGACATTAGAAACAGTTTACACTTCTGTACAGACTATTTTCTGACAAATGCATCATTTTAAAATTTAACCATTAATTAAAATGTTTAGTTAAAATGTAAAATAAGTAGCTTAATCGACATGATACGATATAATTTTCTTTTCTCTTTTCGTGGTTTATAAATCAATATATAACAAACGGACTGGATCGTTTTTTGCTCGATACCTTATTGCAAGCCTTCTTAAGTACACTATTAAAAAAAAGTCGCTGCAAACAAATCAATCGAGATGTTTTCGCTTATTCCTCTTATAAATAATGTTCTTCCAAAGAAAGAAATTTAATAGGCTGAAGATTTTTTTTGGTTGTTCATTCAATTTCTTATGTGAAATCACAAAACTGGCATATATTAGAGACAGAACAATTATTAGCGCTGTAGAAAGACATTGTGGAATTCTGGGAAATAAATTTCTAAATAATATACTACAGTTATCTAGCTGCAGTAGTTCATTTTTTAGTACAATGTACTTTTGGATATATAAAGTTGTTTGAGAATTTATTATAAACAGCAAATAAAAACATCGTTTTAAGGTTAGATTTTTTAGTATATAATGAGTAAATACTTTATTTAATGTAATTTTTGTTAATTTTTGAAATAAACTAACATAAATAGCCAACAGAAATCTGTTCATTTGATTTATGTGTTGTAAATAAAAGCTGAACTCAATATCATTTTTGTCAGGTGGTATGCTTTCAGTCTCATAATGAAATATCGGACTCAATGTTAAGTTTACACTTACAACGTATATATAATGAAGGCCTGTATAGTAATTTTATTTAAAATACCTCCGACAGATGGCATATTGAATGGTCTATAATGTTAAATCAGAGGTGGCTTATTGTAACTACATGTAGAATGCGATACTTTATAGAATCCACGTGAAGGAAAGATTAACAAAAAATAAAATTTGGGATATAATTGAAATACGCTTGAAATGCGCTGCCTCTGAGACGTAATGGGTAAATAACAAGTTACTGAATCAAATGCATTTGATTCGAATTCCAGCTGAGGTATTTATGGAAAATACTGACAAAAACCAAAATATTACGAAAACTGCCCAACTAATGAATTACTTTTGCTATCCTTAGAATTGTTTACTTTGTACGAAGAACATACATATATAATAAAAATTCAGATTTTATACTTTTATTCAATATAACTTCCTCCGCTGGCATGATGTCTGTTCAATAAGGCCAGATCAGGGATGCCCAGTTGTAGTTTTATTGTGTGATACAGAATAGTGAAAAAATTGTATTTAACTTGAAACTGTATGCAGTGCGCGGTTTAAGTCGCTTAGTGAATCAGTTTGAAGACTGAAGTAAATGTCCCTGGTTCGATTCCCGACGCCACATTTATTTCTTAATTTGTTGTTATGTCTCTGACTAATCTGAGTAACTATATGACATACACCTGCTATTTAACATTTATCTAATATATATATATATATATATATATATATATATATATATAATTCTAGCTTTAAACCGTTATTAGTTAGTATGTGTTGTTAGTATAAGCTGAAAAACATAAATGGTAACAAATTTAACTTGTCAAATAGATAGGCTTCATCGGTATAGGAGAGTCATTTGGTGCTTGATAAAATTGACGTCAGTGGGGCCGAAACTAAAGCACATTTGCGTCAGAGTCTTGCACAATCTGTCCGCGAAACTGTTGCCACGCACAGTATGCAATTTTCAGGAAAAATAACTTGTTTTAGTCAACTAGGCGTCTATTTTGCACCGCTTTCGACATTAAGTTCTAATTGGATACTTGCAATCTGTCATGATGAAGCAGACACAATATCCACGATCGTGTTATTACTTGAAAAATCAAGATGAGTGCCCAATATCTATGGAACCAATCTAGTGGTTACACGGAGCAAAATGCCAAAATAAATTGCATAAACTCATAGGAGAGGACAAATTTTTCTAAAAAAATTATGTTCGTGGATTTCAGATGGTTGGAAAATTTTAATTATATAAACGCTTAATTCAATACGAATTCCTCTGGTAGCGTGGTGCCTGTTCTATAATGACAGACTGTTGGTGGCTGTTTGGAACTTTAGGACTATAGAGATGACATATGGGCTCCAACTGAACGAATGGCTAACCAAAAATACTTCAGTTCGTATATTGGAGACTTTTGCGTGTCGTGCGGCTAAGTTGTTCAGTAGTTAGATTCACAGACTCCGACGCAGACGAGCCCAGTTCTGAGCCCTGCCCGCAGCAATAACTGAAAAAGTACGTTTAGAGTCCTCTTTAAGGACAAAACTAGTACATTAGAGAAATTGTATTTTATGCATTACAGAATGCTTAGTTAAAACCGGCAAATACATGAATTTATAGGGTTTGGTGTTTCCATAAATAATAATAATAAATAAATAATTTTTAATAAACACTTGAGTAACCATTGGTAACTTGGTGTCTGATCTATTATGACAGATTGGGCGCGCGGCTATTTGGAATTTTATGTCAACAAAGATGCCATATAGGCTCCATCTGAAGGAATGGTAAGTAAAAGTAAGTTTTATTTCGTGTGTAGTTGTAATTTGTGCGCAGAATGCAGCAGGGTGGCTAAGTCACTGGACTCAAGCTCACCGAAGCTAACGCGCCAAAGTCCGAGCCATGTCCGCGGGAAATTCTTGGCAGCACATTGTACAATGCTTAGTTTATAATAGCAAATGCAAGCAAATAATTGGCTTTGCGTTTATATCAAGATCGCAACATTGCTTTAAATAATTGTTATCAGCACCCGCACAACCAAAGATCGTTTAATCCTCGGAGCATGTTTTCTTGACATCCGTTATGATAGCAGAAAGCCATGAAACTGCTCGGGGAGCGACAACTGTGTAATCAATGAGCAATTATTAATAGAGGGAGCAAAAATAGGACACCTTAAATTTTACTACGTGTCCAGTATTTCAAGGTGTTAAAGAGAACTATTGAAGAATGCACGTTCAATCTTTTATAGAGAAAAAGGTTAAATGGGCTGTTTCATTTTTGGTCCGTTGTTCGTTTACAGATATTGCCCAACTATCGGCTCTGTTGTTGTTCTTAGCATCTGAACTGATAACGTTGTTATTTAACACATTTCAGCTATCTAAAAATATTAAAGGCTGAAATTTGAATCGTTAACTTCGTAAATGGTGCCAAACATTTTACTGATATTTTACTGATATGTTTGTTAATTTTAAACTGCTATCGTTAATAATAATTCAGAGTCTTCCATTACTATCAATCAACTATTTTACTTGTTCTTTTCAAAATTTCGGCAAGTGTTTCGTTTTTAAAAATTGACAGCCGATAATTTTCTCCCTTGTGCAGAAATGGCATCAGGTAGTAAAATGTGTTAACCTGTAAAGGACGCGCGTGCAGGCTTCTATTTTGCACTACTTGTAGGTAACCCTTGCATATTTCATCCTAAATTTTGTACTTTTCACAGAACTGGGCGTTTAACTGTTTTTTTACCCTTCACTAACGCTGTTTTGTTATGCTGAGTATGAAAGTGCACGTCTTAAACTTTACTTCGTCAATTAAAAAGCTAAACTTGAAAAAGTTTGTTTTTACGAGTTAAATTTTGAGCTCTGTGCAGAGACGAAATTTTATTGTCGGCAATAAATGCCGAACAGTTGACTGTTTGCATGCTTTGCAAAATAATAAATTTAAGTGAAACCATGGCTGTAATGCGCTTTTTTTAATTTCAGCAGAGTAAATTTAAAATGCTTTACAATCCAGAATACCTTTTCGTTACTCAATAATTTTTTTAAAGAAAAAATTATAGGTGGAAAAATAGGCAATCTTAAATAAACCGTCTAAGAATAATCAAAACAATTAGCACACAAATTAATTAAATTTTTCAATGATATTTAAATGAACACAGCATTTTTAGCCTAGTTTTTTTAATATTAAATATTAAAGGCATTGAAATATTCTCCTTCGGATAAAGATTTATGCCTTAGATAATAGTAATCTCTGTTAAAACTTTTTAAACTTATTTTTATCTCAACCAAATATTTATTGTTGCACATGGAAATATTTATTTTACTCGATATTTGAAATCAAAGTTTTGTATTGATGCGCATATTTTAAATGTCAACTTTTTACGCTTCCCTTTTATAATTGTTTTGGTGTCAATTCAAAACAAGAACAATATTAATTTATTCCAGACCGAATTTTTTCCATTCTATTTCGCGATTTCTGCTGTTGGGCTATACCAGTTTTTTTTTAATTTCATAAAAATTCTCGTTACCTTCACCTAAATAAGTTTGGTTTTGACAAATAGATTAACGATGCTGGTTGCCTTCTTTGGAAAACACGCTCCTTATGGTGCAAAAACATAAAATCAGCAACAAAAACTGATATACGGTCGTTAAAAAAACTGTTTTATATTCAGATTTATGTCTATTTCTGAAAAAAAATTTTGTCACACTTTCAGCCTGCATATTGTCAATTGTAAAATTTTATATAAATCCACATAATATTTTCTCTATACCTCAATTGATCTCATGGATGTTGTATATAACTTACGCTTCTGATAGGCGTTTCACTATTAAATTTAACGTTAGAAATTCAGGCGGGAACACTTTGTTACTCCAAATAAATAACTGGCGCGGTTCATGAAATATCAATGAATAAATTAATTCTGTTGATTACTTAAATGAAGTTTGCGATCATGGTATAAACACCAATAACACTATATATACACACACACAAATATATATATATATATATATATATATATATATAGTTTTTATTAGGAAAAAAAATATTAATAACAATGTGGATATAGGCCACTTCTTTAGAGATTACAAAAAATTCATTTTAATACCTTTCATTTATATACATCCTGGGTTTTCATTTGATTATGTGGATCGTAACAGGTCTGACTTGATTTTACTTCTATTTCCTGTGTGGACTGATTAGTGAGCGTATATGCGAATGTTTTTATTTGCGTGATGGAATATTTCTGGTTGTATTGCAAAGTAATGTCTGAGATCTTGTCTTTTTTGTATTTCGGATGGTCGGCTGTAACTTGTACGAATATTAATTTCCTGAGCGTTGTCCTTCGCTATTTATATAAAAAATTAAGCGCTTAGTCTAAAAATTCTCAAGTTTCATAAACATTATATTCTATCCGATTGGCAACAAATCACAAATTCCAATAACACTTTACTACTATCCAGTCCAGGCGAAACAACCACTCGACCAAACTCAACAAGCATTCTATCGGATCGGTAACAAAATGAAGAAAAAACAGCGACAGAATTTTTTTTAAATATGTACATTCAACGCTGCGGTTCGCACACCCTGCGCTGTTATCAAGGGAACAGAACAAAGTTGAGGAACAATGTGAAGCGGAAGACGACACTCGGGGAAAAAGCATTTGTACACGTAACAGCCAAAAATGCGAAAAGTTGGTTAACTCTCAATCCATCAATACAAGTATGACCAGATTTTAATTATTAATTTGCAATACAACGACAAAGACCCCTACACGCAAACACACACACACACACGCAGATACGCACGCGTATACACTTATGCAAACAAAAAATAGAAATAAAACCGTTTCCGACTAGTTGCCAATTACATAATCAAATGAAAGGTTTAAATGTGATATTTAGTAGTCTCGAAATATACTCCCATTATCCACTTTGTTATTGAATGTGTTTTCTATTCCTAATAATAAATATACTGTGAAATATTCGAGGAGAATTGACATATATATATATATATGTGTATATATATGTATATATATGTACATTTTTTGTATAGACTAAGCTATGCACTGGTTAGATTTCCTATCAACCGAGGATTTCAAAATAAGGATTACACAATATAATGTTTGGATTATGCTTTGAAAATATTTATACACACATGTATATATATATATATATATATATATATATATATATATATATAATAAGACTGATGTTTATATAAAGATTGTGACCTATATTTAAATGATAGTTTTCAACACCCCCTAAATTAATGAGTATAATTGTGCTTATGTTGATATGAAAACTCTCCAACTTTTTCTTAAACATTATACTCTATGGATCAATCAAACATTGGTCAGGGTACCGAGTATTAGGTGGGTATTTAACAAGGCATTGAAATATTTGCTTGTAATAGATTGCATTGTAGGAGTTTCTTAATGAAGCCAGAGTTCAATGGACATTCAAATAGAGGAAAACGTAGTTGAATGTCAATTCAATTAACAGCCCACCGTCTCTTACTTGCTATCAATAATCAAGACATTTACTGAAGCTTCTTTAAACTCATTAAGGAAAAATTTCATGCCACTAATTTTACAACAGACTGAAATTTGACATCCGAAAATGCAGTTAATATTCATGTGTGCATTTTGGTGTTTTGTAAAATAATCCGCGGATAAATAGTTAACTACAATGTTAGGCGTTAAAGATTACGCTGTAAATTTTGCAAAATAGTTAAAATTTTCTGTATTCAAAGTATTGATATTTCAAAAATTAGCTAGAACTTTTGTTAATTTAAGTTAAGATCGTTTAAAAATTACATTTATCTGTCTAAATTATTTCTGAGGTTTTTACGTTTGGCCAATCAAGCCAGATGAATTTTTACAGTATTAGAGCATCGCTATCCGTAAAACAGCTCAAGTAATGGATCACAATAAAATTACCGGACAGACATTTGAACGAAATCTACGAACTCATGATAGATGTTGATATTTCTGCAACACTTCATCGATAAATTGATGTTTTCTGTTGCTAATCCTAATACCTCCCAGATTTTAGCCGGATCAAGTACTTTCCAGCAAATGCTTTGACGCAATGATTTGAAAGCAGCCATGGTCTAGTAGATAATGCTTTTTTGGATCTACGATTATTTTAAATTTTGGTTTATGAACAAATATTTCCCCCTGTTTAGTGTTTACCCACATCAGTTGATCCACTTCCACATGAAGTGTGATGTCTCTTCAATAATGACAGACTGGAAATTGTTATTTGGATCTTTGGGTCTAGATGAATGCCATATGAGCTCCACCAAATAGAAAAAAGACTAACCGAGTTACATTAAATATTATATAACTGAAAATTGTGTGTAGTGTGCTGTAGGGTTGTTCAATGTTTAGAGCACTAGATTACAAGGCAGACTTGACGAGGATCACGCCCTGTCCGCGGCAAATTCTTCCCAGTACGTGAAGAGTTCCCAACGGGGACAAACCCGGACTATTGGATGATTTATTTTATTTCCATATATAATGCGGTTTGATCCTCTCGATAGTCAGTTTGCCGTCGTACTTTGATGATGATCATAGAAGGTCGAAACGCGTAAGTGCGTTGCGGCTGACGGTAGTCTTGCTGTGTTGTTCGACGACTGGTTTAATTCAATGGGATTGGTGATTTCTTTCAAGCTCGCAAACTTGATATAATAAATTGTTACCACTACCTGCGCAATCAATTATTGTTAAATTGTATTGCCTTTATATGTATATGTGGCGAAAGCTACAAACAGTTAATGTTCGTGACTGCATAGAAATTGTGCAGCCGACATTTCCAGTCAATTTCAATGTATGCAGGACTGCTAGAGGTGAGAGCCGCATATCTAAATTTGATTTCCATATATATTCAATGCGGTTTGACCCTCGATAGTCAGTTTGCCGTCGTACTCTGATAATGATCAATGAAGGTCGAAACGCGTCAGTGCGTTGCGGCTGGCGGTAGTTTTGTTATGTTGTTCGGCGACTGGTTAAATACAATGGGATTGGTGTTTACTTCAAGCTCGCAAACTTGATTTAAATAATTGTTACAACCACCCGCGCAATCAATTATTGTTAAATTGTATTGGATGATAATCCTTTTGTATGTTGTACAATGCGTAGTTTATACATAATGGGATTGATGTACATATTAAGATCTCCACCTTGATTTAGTTAATTTTTATCATCGCCCGCGCAACTAATATTCATTTAAAAAATGATAATTCTTCCCGCATCTTATGATACACTCGAACTGTTGTATATTTAACGAAGAAAAAGAACAATACTTATGAGAATTATTGATAAAGACATTCGTTGCTCTGCAGTTTATCACTGCTATGAACCTCAATGTTTGTCTTTATTTTGTTTCCAGGTTCCCTTTTAAAATAACAAAAGATATGCCAATATTTTAATGTTTTTTACAAATCATTCTTTAAAATGTGAGTTATAAAAACAAAAGTTGTACCCACTTAAAATAGGTACCCGTTGTAAATTACAAATTGGTTGATTTTAGTATTTGCCTCAGTATTGGATATAGGAATTAAATAAATGATCGAAATATTTGCAAGCTGTTAAAATTATCTTTAAATGACAAAATATTAGATCCTGACATTTGAAAGATGCTAGAATGTAAATATATGCTACATTCCACTGCCACGTATTCAGTGCATATTCAATATTCAACCGAACGACTGTCATTCCTTTGGCATAAAATTGCTAATAAATAAACATAAACTATCTTAGTTAATTGCACCATTTAAACTGTACAAGCGTTCATGAAAATTTATTTTAATTCAATATCTTAAAGATGTGAATATTTAATTTTTGCAAAATACGTAGTCCAATTTTCTAACGTTAAGTTTTCTTTTTAAAGTATATCCGCATTTAAATTAATATTATTTATTTAATAAATGAATTAAATTTCATCTCAGATGTCCTGTGGAAATTATTCGTTATTTATATCGTAGCTTTCTTGTTTGCCTAAAAAGATACAACGAGGTTAAATCATATCATAACTTATGTTAATACACATTACAACTTGGTAGAATGATACACATAATCGGTGTTTAGTTAGAGTCCGACATTTTGACGTTAACAATACCTCGTACGACAGGTTTATTAAATCGTTTCAAGGAAATAAATATTTGCTAAATGGGTTTTGCATAAATTTCTGACCGGCGTTGTGACTAACACAGAATTGTTCTCAGTTTCTCTTTCCAACGGAAAAAAATCGGAACCAATTTTCGGGTTCTTTTATCAGTCCACACCTCATCAGGAAATATGATGTGAAAATTTTACATTGTATCGAATGCAGTAAATCAGGCGAATAATATTTTAACATAAGTTGACCAGTTACAGCTGTTGGCGTTATGTATTGCATTCAAAGCCCACTTGAACCAACGAGAATAATTAAATAACCATTCAACTCGTGAATAAATCTTTTAACGTAATCACGAATTGTCCTCATTATTTTCCATTCAGTGGCAAAGCTATTGCAACCGGATTAATAATCACTTGTTTGGTGAGAAGAAAATCAACTTCTAGTACGGTCATTCGAGGAAAAGTTATATCTGAAATATTACTGTTAGAAAATTAAGATATTTTATAAATTTATTTCAACTATATCAGCTTTTGCATTAAAGCGTGTTTAAAAAGATGTGTCACTGGGCGCAAAGGAATATGGATTATGTCAATTGTTGTATTTTTATTGTGAACAATCGACAGAACAATGAATACGCTTCTACTTTAGGTACTTAATTTGGAATACTCCAGGTATAATTGTTTAAATCAAGTTTGTGAGCTTGAATTAAACACCAATCCCATTGTATTTAACCAGTCGTCGAACAACATAACAAAACTACAGCCAGCCACAACACATTGACGCGTTTCGACTCTCCATGATCATCATCAGATTACGACAGCAAACTGACTATCGAGGATCCAACCACATGGCTGGCGGTAGTTTTGTTATGTTGTTGGACGACTGGTTCAATACAATGGGATTGATGTTTACTTCAAGCTCGCAAACTTGAATTAAAGAATTGTTACCACCACCCGCGCAATCAATTATTGTTAAATTCCAGGTATAAGTTGTCTACGGAAGTAAGTTAACATTGTGCAGCGAAATCTTTTGCGATAAGATTACTATCGTACACGAAGTTAGAACTGGGAATTCCTGTTTGATTTGATAGCGATACAAATGTTGCATCACCAGCTTGCTCCATTTTGCAAAATACATTTAAAAATGAATTGAAGTTTCCCAATTCATCTATAACAACACAGGTTATTTTTACAAAGTGTCAAATATTGCAAACCCATGCCCATTACCGACACTGCGACATTTTTCCCAGTCGTGATTGTCATCAAAGCGTAGCTGCAAATTGCACAAGTGGGATCGAACTTCAATGATTTTGAATGTGTAATTTTTTTAATATGAAGAATTTGCCCATGAGGTACAGAATTAAATGTAATAGATCGAGATGCTTTTGCTCGTGTGACTGGTTTTAATTCCTTTACGCTAGGTAAACCGCAATTTGGTTTCAGAAATTTCCGTTAAAAAACGTCAATTCGCCCATTGTGATTAACACTTTATTTGATAACAATTATAAATAAATCTGAAAATTAAACGTAATAATTTGTATGAATTATCGGTAGAATTCTGTTGTCGATATATATGGAACGGGTTTTTTGAATTTATATGCAAATAACAAAGAGCATTTTGAATACTTTAAATAAAAAAGTAATTTATTCTTGGACAAATCTATAAAAAATTAAAAGAAGGAAGTATATTGCGCGTGTAAACTATTAAAGAAATAATAAATAGTTTAATTCTTGCAACGTGCATTATTACCTAGTTTAGCAAATCTTTACTATTAATATGCTACGCAAAAAATCCCATGCTGCAATATTTTTTTATACTTATGTGTACTTAGAATCTAAACTTTCTTTAAAGGTATTTTTCAGCCAAAACGAAATTTTCGGTTCGAAGGAACGTCGTGAATATTTAGGTAAATTTGTTCCATGTGCACTTCTGTTGGAAAAAAGCTATTCCGGTGTGATAATAAAGATAATGACAGGCATAAGGAATGGTTCTCAGGTCATAAACCGAAATAATTCCACATTTTACGTGGACAGTTTATTGGCAGAAAACTGTTTTTTCCTTTGAAAATTCGATTAATATTTTCCGCAAAGTGATGCATAAATACAGTTGTTAAAATAATACAAATAAGGAGAACTAACAAGTCTTTAAATAATTAACTTTAATGTTGTTTCACAAAAGTTATTAAGCCGTTTCCATTTTCAAGGGATAAATTCACTTGGAAACATTTGGAAATTTTTAGAAATAACAAATTTCTATATTTTTCTCTTCCTCTCACCTAAACATAATCCTGCAATATAATTTTATCACTTTTAAATATACTCTTAAATTAGCTTATCTTAAATCCATTTCGATCTTAAAATGATCAAGAAGATCATTTCCGTATTTAAAAAACACTATTTACCGTTAAAACTTTTCTGCTGAGAATTGATAAACAAGTAAGAGGCAGTTTCTTACATTGGTTGCGTTTATCACTGTCAGTTTTAATGCCTTATTCTTCAAGTGTTTTAATACAATTTTTTGTGTTTGCCCTCGGTAATTTTATAGACATTTTGCGTAGTATGTTATTCTTTAAAAATCCCTTAAATGTTTCCTCTCTTCGAAAAATATTATCTCATTTCTTGTGTTTGCACATATTATCTCTTATTTATTATAGACTTGAAACGTTAATTACATTTTTACCCCACGGCAATCCTTCCACTTTTTTATAGATAAATTATTTTTATAGTATATCGACATCATATGGACTAAATAGCTGATTTATAAAAATTGTTTATTACATTTGATTAAACTAATTAGGAGGTATACTTTTACTAAAGAGGCTGTTTATTTTATATTAAAAGAGACGCGGCCTAAAATTAATTATAGTTTTTAAATGTAGATTAACATATATTTAATTGGCTATTTAAAATATTTTGATTTGGTTTTGGTCACTAATCTTGATATAAAAGATTAAATATACTTATCGTAAAAACACGAATAACAGTATTCTTTTTCGATACGAGAAGTTGAAGTTATACCGAAATTAAATTTTAATCAAATTTATTTGATAGTTTACTTGTAGATTACACATTTCATGTAATTTTATTTCTTAAGCTTCGAAGATTATATTTGTTTATAAAATTTAAATTGTACAAAACAGATGAAAAGGAGTAAGTTATCTTGAAATTACGTATTTTAACTCCAAAATATATGTTTTTAATATCAACCGTTCACATCACATGACGAAATTAGCTAATATTTTATGAACTGAAGTTGGAAAATACACCAGAAGAAAGACTATCCTAGTAAAAATTCAAAAACACACGTATACAAATACTTACGTACGAAGACACACACATTGCAAGCTATTCTAAACTTTAATTATTAACTAATTTCTTTTGTTATTTAGCTAGGTAGGGAGAATGACATAAATATTAGCTAATGCACGAATTGTCTTATTAATGTCATTTTAACATGTCATTAATTTATTCAACTTAACTACTTTGCTTGTTTTATTAATGTGCTATATAAATAAACAGCTCTTATGGTCAAGACTGAAAAAGCGCTCTGTTGCTCGTGGTTCCCGAAAGGAACTTATTAATATTATAGTCATACAATTGTCTATAAAAACGCAGTATGCGATCCTTTCAAAATATAAAGCTTTCCTCCTAATTATTATTATTGTTTATATAATGTTTATGGACTTGATTTGTACAGCAAATATAACTTTAACAACCGTACAGCATAACTAAGACATTGTTTGGCACACCTAGAGATGCCTTTCGAATTCATATGTTCACCATCAGAGCATACCAGTCAAATGATAGACAATGTTGTTTAGAATGTGGTGAGATGTTTACCTTTTGACTCGAATACGTCACCTAGTTTATCGTTTCGTTATGATAATATCCATAAATATCAAAAAATGTAGTAATTTTTGATTTTAAGTCGTTAAGCTATTTGGAGCAATTTATAAATAATTGCCTTCGTACTTATCTCAAGTTTGCAAACTTGATTAGGACAATGGTTGATTAAATACATGCAAACAGTCTGATTAAAATGCAAAAATCGTCAGCAAGCTTGCATTGAAAAAATGTATTATTCCATAAATATTCTTAAAATATAAATTATATTTTAAATCATAGTTTTAACTTCTGTGGGAATAAGCATTGTAGAACCTTAAAGGCTTTTATGTGAAATAATAAGTATTTGAGGCATAACATTTTGTGTTCACATTTAGATAGCCACTGCACACTCTATTTTAATTAAAGGCTATGAAATAAAAATGTAACCCCAATTCACGTAAAACGATTACGCGAACTTAATAAATGCAGTATATAAAGTTCCAATGGGTTTATTTCCATAACTCAAAATTGAGATTAGATCTGTGATATTGCAAATGTGTTTAACATGATTTTGACAGTCGAAGATGAATTACTTCGATTCATTAAATCAAGTTTGCGAGCTTGAAGTAAACACCAATCCCATTGTATTTAACCAGTCATCGAACAACATAACAAAACTACCGCAAGCTGCAACGTACTGACGCGTTTCGACCTTCCATGGTCATCATCAGAGTAAGACGGCAAACTGACTATCGAGGATCAAACCACATTGAATATATATGGAAATCAAATTTAGATTTGCGCGATTTCCTTTTATTTATGTATAACCAATCAAACTGAATTAGGTATCTTTGCACCAGAGTTTCTCGCGTAATGTGTAAAATATTCCCTTACCTATATATATACATATATATATATATACATATATATATATATATTTATATTTATATATATATATATTTATATTTATATATATATATTTATATATATATATAAATATAAATATAAACTCTTCTATATATATATATATATATATATATATATATATAAATATATATATATATATATTTATATATATATTTATATATATATTTATATATATATTTATATATATATATATATTTATATTTATATTTATATATATATATATTTATATTTATATTTATATATATATATATTTATATATATATATTTTTTTAATTTATTTATATATATATATATATATATATGTTATGTAAGCATTAGATTTCTTGCAACCGTGTATTAGTGATTTCGTACATAGTAATAAGTAAGTCTAAATACGACCAGAAGGATGTACCACAGTTAGCCTGAATGAAGGCATAATCTCATGTAAACTTGCGTTTCTCTGCTTGATAGCGACACATCAGTAGGTATCTGGACTGGGTACTATAACCAATATATATTTGACAAAGTATATTGTGGTACCCTTTAATTGCATGGTTTACATAATATATAGTGAGTTGACTTTGAAGTCGCATTGTCGAAAACTTCATATGTAGTTCATTTCATTACTGCTTGAATATACATTCGTATAGGCAATTTTACCAGTCAAATTGTCTCACTTTTCTGACGAAATATATGGTGAGTACAGGGCGTTGTTCCAGGTTTTACGCAGCACGTAGCCATATAAATTGCGGCCTGACGACCAGCGGGCACAAGCTAGGCAGCCTGGAATAATTTCATGAAGCTTGCCGTGTCTAAAGGGACACAGCCATCATCCAAATTCAGGTGAAGCCCCGAGTATGGTCTGACTTCGCAGTAACAATTTGTTAATGTGTAGTTACAGAATGAAAGCAAGCGTGCCAGACGCAAAGGGCAGGTGTCGGCTTCTAAAGGAAACTTTTTCCACTGGCATCTGGGCGGATAGTGCCCAGACTTGATTGGCAGACTATCTAAGAGAAGGAAATCTTCGAATACAAACCATCCTCACAAGAAATGGGCGATATAGTGTTCTTTTACAGTCCACATATAACCATGAACGATAAAATTGTAATGATTTCATATTACATCCAACGTCAGGCAGTATAAAAACCGGTCGCTTTATCTATTGAGTCGTACTGGGTGGAGAAACGAAACCAGACCACTGCAGGAACATTCATCTCCGATTCTGCCTACTCTCCAAATCATTCTTCTTCTTGTCAATAACGCTCTTTTAGATACAATAACTACGGTTGGTATTGATCTTGTCGCTGAGCCCAATATCGGGTTGCCAAATATAGGAAATAATTTCAATAGACCATAATTAATTAATCCTACGTTTGATTTTTACATAGCGATTTTAATGCGCGGACATTAAGACAACTTGGATAACAAGAAGCTCTTACACATAATTTGGATTAATTAGCAATCGATGTATGTTGCCTATCTGAAACACGAATACAGGATCCTACGTGCATTACAGAACTGGTTGCACCATCCCTATTTACGCGATATTGGCTTCTAAAATCTGGTTCCAAGGAGTTTTCTCAAACCAGTAAATTGGGCGTCGGGATTGTCATTAGCCTAAGATCTGAAGCTAGTCTAATTAAATAGATCCTTGTATATAGCTGAATTTATGTGATACATTTACGTAATAAATGTTGCCATTTCGTTGTATCAGGAAATGCTCCTACCGATCGCAGCACAGATGAAAGCAAGTGGGTTTTCCTCCGAACTAAACTTCTTACTATGTAGAGCAAGAAGTTCAGATATGAATGCTCAAGTTAGGCGCTTAATTAAAATAGAATTTCATTTTGGTGTAAGATACACATTAAGCTCGTTGCGCAACGATAATGGTGAACAGCTTTTGTATTGCGCGCGGAACATAGATTATATTTAAACAGTACAAACTTCAGACGTAGTGTATGGCATCCTCCACCTCCTGGACAACACTTGACATCCATGATTGTTGTTCTGTTTGGAAAACTTATATTGACTCGGGTCATACATTTATCCATTCTAGATTTGCACTAAATTTTCCGGAAAAAGGAAAATGATTAAGCCCCAAATAGATGTAAACAAACTCGAAAAATCGTCCTTCTGACAAAA
Source organism: Eudiplozoon nipponicum (assembly GCA_029291075.1). Classification (NCBI taxonomy): domain Eukaryota; kingdom Metazoa; phylum Platyhelminthes; class Monogenea; order Mazocraeidea; family Diplozoidae; genus Eudiplozoon; species Eudiplozoon nipponicum. Next base: position 89,401 of record JAQBSW010002992.1, read on the forward strand.
ATATGCAGATATTCGAAAGTCAAAGCTAATTGGTCTTGATGGCGAAAACTCGAATTAAGTTTGAACCAAGTTAGGTTATATTATGCAAAATGCAGGTACTTGACTCATAATAATATTTGTCGCAATGTAAATCGCTGACTTAAACGCAGTCTAAATGTTGATCTCTAATCCTTTTCGACCAGAATGGCTGAAGATATGGAACGTAGTTTTCGCTATTTGTTTCAAATTATTTGCGCAACCGTTCCGCGAAAATGAAATGTTATCGAAACCATAAATTATAGTAATAACCATCTCATAACAGATAAAATAAGTCGTCTTAATAGACGGGCTGAACTATTCAAAGATCAATTTTCTTGGGCATCTTCGTCAGTTGCGATTCCTGAAAGCATGTCTGATTCAATAGTGTGAAATGTTAATCTACAAGAACGATCAGAGTTAGAACTACGGCATGCAATCCTATATCTTAAATGTCGCAGGTCTGCAGGTCCTGATGATTTGCTTCCGGGATTATTTAAGGATGGTGACGACATAATTTTTGGGGCATTTACTAACCCTATTCGTACTATGCGGAATGAGGAGACCGTATCACTTGTATCAAATTCCCAAGAAACTCCATGAAATGTCACAAATACCGTTCATGCTACGGCGTCCCCGGCAAGCGACGCGCTCTGTATCAGCGCGAAAACACCTATTTATTTCGGGTGTTGGAATGTTCGATGTTCCGAAATGGCTGCCAACCGCCCGGCATGGAGAGGTATAATCCCGGATTTCTATGGAGCCGGCTTATCCTCCAAAAGGAGTCTGCCGCAGTAAAGTAAAGTAAGTAGTATCACTTGATTGGAATGTGTCGATCATAATTTCTAATTCAAAAAAGGCAATCGTAATTCGTGTGAAAACCGTCGAGGTACAAACTTGACTCCAGTGGTGTCTAGCTTATTTGCTTCGATTATGCTACGTCATCTTTGCGCTTCAAGTGAATCACACAGTAGAGAAAAATACTGACCGGATTCCTCTCAGGACGAGGTTGTTTAGATAATACGCTTACGTTAAAGAAAGTTCTTGAACAGCGACATTTATTTCGTCGCTCCACAATAGCCGTCTTTCTAGACTTCAAGGGTGCATTTGACTTATTATTATAATCAAGGATGCGATCTTGACATAAGCATCTGACCCATTGAATACATACATTTTTCAGAATAAACTTAGAATTGTATAGTGTAGTAAAAGCAATTAACTATACTATTCCTAGTTTATACTGAAAAATATACGTACTTAATGGGCCAGGTGTTTATATCAAGATCGCAACGTTGAATTTAGTAATTGTTATTACCGCCCGCGCAAACAATTTTCTTTTAATTATATAAATGCATTTGACTTGGTGGATTTTATTGATTACTTCAATATTATGCCGAAAATTTGGGTGCCCACAAATTAAAAAAAAAATTTCAAGCGCTCTCTACACAAACAATTTTGCTCGCGTTAAGGTCTACAACGAATTAACGCACAACTTTACAACCAACTATGGTGTTCGTCAAGAGGGTTCAAAATCCCTCTCCGTCTTCCATTTTGCAATCGATTCTATTATGAACGACACTCTTTTGCACGTTCAGGATGCAGGTGTTGAAGATCTCCCGGGTACTATACTAGTTGATCTTGACTATGCAGACGATATCGCACTGTTGTTCTAAAATCAATGTTTTGCTCATGATACCTTGAATAGATTAGCAGATGTTGTTCCGTCTTTAAGTATGAAATTCTCATCCTCCCAATGCAAGGTATTTTCACAGGATCACCCACAACTTACTTCAATTCTGCGAAAGCAGATTGAAGATCTAAACATAATTAACAGGTTTACATCTCTTAGGATTTTTATCAATAACTCAGGTAATATTTCTGACGAGGTGAGTATGAGACTCGCGAAACATAGAATAGTATTCTTGAACCTTCGCCATTTATGGAAAAACATGAGTATTTCACTCTGCCTTAAAATTCATGTTTACAATGCTTACGCACGCGCAATTTTGTTATACGCAAGTGAGCCTTGGTCCCATAGAGTTGATGATTTTGGAAGCTTACAGACACTCGACCTAAGTTAATACAATTTAACAATAATTGATTGCGCGGGTGGTGGTAACAATTATTTAAATTAAGTTTGCGAGCTTGA